>JAFBJT010110037.1:0-41729 GCA_016785325.1 Chascanopsetta lugubris | reverse complement strand
TGAGGATTGACTCACTTTCGGAGCCGGCCTCAAGTGGCCACCCGGTGAACTGCAAGTTTCGCTACTTCTGTGTCGGACTCGTCCGTCAGCCCCGTTGGGCGTCGGGTGCTCGGGTGACACTGGAGATTGTCCCTTTCTCATCGTCAAGAACATTCTTCTGAGGAATCACACGCACATTCCTACCGGCCGCAGGTGGCCCTCACTGGACCGGCTCTGACCTTTGTCTGTGTCTCTATGATTCATGTCAGTATTCTATCTTTTCTATTGTTGAGCTGATTTTATTGTTATTATTATTATTTTTTTTAACAAAATGACATTTGTCTGTGTTATTCATTATACAACAGTTGACAGAATCAAGCGCAGTGACAGATGCTACGGTGGAAAACATTGATGCACGTTAACAATGATCACTCAAAGATCATCGTGGAATGTTTAATTCCGCCCCCCCCTCTCCCCCCCCCCCACACACACATATTCATCTACAGCCCTCTAATCTATGAGAGGACGGGGTCATCTGGGTTCGGTATCGCTTTTGATCATCACGTCTCGTCACTGCCTACGTGCATGTGCTGACTCAGCGGGTGGGCCATACATTCCCCCCCCCCCCCCCCCCCCCCCCCCCCCCCCCCTTTTTTATTCCCCCCCCCCCCCCCCCACCCCAACTGAATCTTTTCCGGACCGCTGCCTCCTCTTGTCCCATGTTTGTTGCTCCACTCGTTCCAGGACAAACGTCAGTCCGAGCCGGAGACGTCTCACAACATCTGCGATCTGCTGCGTTCCCCAAACATCCGCGGGATTTCTCTCACGCTGTGGCTGGTCTGGTGAGTCCCCGCTGTCCCACCTGACCCTCACCTTTAACACAGTGACCTCTCATGCACAGCTATACTCACACACACACACACACACACACACACACACGCTGGCATGTAGACGTATACAGTGTCGGCCGGTTCATGTGCCGCCTTGGCTGCATAACAACCTGTTTCCCCAAACTGAAAATAATGACCTGTCAGGTTCTGTGAAGCCTGCCACCAAGATCAAAATCAGCTTTTACGTAAGTGCACAGTGGGACTTCCGCTTCCCTGCTGAGTCTGAGGACAGATGCAGCTCGACCTTGTTTGGGGAATACATTCCATTTATTCTTACATTTACAAATGCCAATTGTATGATTTATCTTTCTTTTGTTTGTGTCATGCCTGGTGAGAAATGATTCTGAAATGGTCTTTGAGCCGCAGTTACACTTTTTGGCCACTACTCAGCAAAATAAACATTATAAACACATCATTCACTCTAAGAAGCTTTGGAAAGGCAAATGGTTTGTATACTCACTAGCTATATTGATATATTACGGGTGAATTAGTCCGACTAAGAGGCAGTTGGTAGTGTTTACTAATAAGGTCTGATCCCCACAGGAACACCTTGACCATCAGTTACTTCTCCATTTCCCTGAACACGGCGAATCTCCATGGCGACCCATTCTTCAACTGCTTCCTGTCGGCCTTGGTGGAGATCCCAGCCTACATTCTGTCCTGGGTCCTGTTCCGCTGGTTCTCCAGACGACTGAGCATCTTCTCAACCTTCACGATATGTGGCCTGTCACTGTTCTTTATACAGCTCACACCAGCAGGTACGGGACGCCCTCAGCCGCAGACGATTTATCAATCAATTCATCAATTCATCGTTTCTTCTCAACCCCAGACCTGCACGGTCTCGCTATAACTCTGGAGATGACGGGGAAGTTCGCCATATCCGCAGCCTTCGCCATCGTCTACGCCTACACGGCAGAAATCTACCCGACCCTGCTGAGGAACACAGCGATGGGCACCTGCTCCATGGCGTCCAGACTAGGCAGCATCATCGCCCCCTACTTCATTTACTTTAGTAAGGAAACTCTCGTTTTTACTCAGCAGCACCGCGGGTTTACGTCAGGTGCCAGTGACAGCCACTCGAGGACCAATACACCCCGAATATCTGACAGGACAGCTCCCCAAACGTGTAGCGAAATCATCTTCACTGCCCCCTAGTGGCGGGCTCTGATCTGCAGTCGTAGGCATGTGACACATTAGCGTACATGCAAGGTGAGACAGCGCCCCAGCAACTTGCTATTTTTAAAACCTTTGAGCCAATGCAAACAATTTCGCCAAAACTAATTAAGTCAAGCATCAACTCAAAAATTGATTTAATAATATAATATGATAATAATAATAATATAATATAATATAATTTATAATATAAATATAATATACAGTAATTAAATTAGAATTTGAAAATGGAAACGAACAATAATATGTGCTGTTCCATTGTTCTTCAGATGAGCTGTAATTGAGTGGATGATTTATAATGACAGGATACAGTATATTTTGCCACCTGTGTTTTGAATATGTACTAGTGAATAAAATGGTTTGGATCCACTGGTTCGGACTCCAAACCGGTGCCTCAGTGGAAGCCAATGAAATGCTGGTCCCGGCGAGGGGAACAACAAAAGCGCTCGTATAAAGCAGGTTTTTCTCAAGCTTTACCAGAACGATTCAACAAATAGGTTTTTTTTTTTTTAAAGCACCTTAAAAGCTTCACCATTAGTCTTTGGGTTTTAAACCCACTCCACAGTTTCTATTGTGGCTGAGGTTGTTTTTCACCGTCTCCTCCTCTGATGCTCGGCCACAGGAAGCTATTCTGTTTCACTGCCTTACATCCTCATGGGATGTGTGACCACGCTGGCCGGGTTGCTGAGTCTCCTGCTGCCTGAGACCTACGGAATGCCTCTGCCTGACACCATCAGTCACATGCAGAACTTCCCCGGGTGAGTGGAACACCTCGCCGTCACAGTGCCACCTACAGGTCGGCTTGAATATAGATTTTTCAGACTGGCCTTTCCAACGTCTTTATTTCCAAGTGTCATCACCCTTATATTCGAATCACTGATTTTGATGAAAGGTTCTCCTGCAGGGGTCATTCAGCTGCAACGAGCGTCGTCACTAAATCCCACACACTGCGTCTTTAATGGGGCAATACGACATTTTTCAAAGGGCAGAATCTGATTCACTTTTTTACAACTATGGCGTTATGCATTTCTGTGTCTGTGGCTAACGGCTGCAGCCCTGTGTGTGTTTGAACTCCAGCTGCTGTCAGAAGAAAACGTACACGGCCACATTCACCGAGGAGGACGTGGAACTCTCCGCTGAGAGAAAAGCTCCGGTCGTCGCCTGAATGTGGAGCGGCGCTTGCGACTAGCGACGAGGGAGGAGCTGCACAATTATCTCTAGTGACCATTTATGTGTGTGAATTGATCAGAACTTTATTGTCACATTAAAATAAAACGAACAGCTTTAAAATATCCACGTTAACGGGGAATAATGTGAAAGTGTAAAAGTTCATGGGGGCAAGAATGAAGCATGTAAACCAAAGACATGTAAACTGTCATCCAGTTTACAGAAGTGCTGCCTCACTTTTGTAAATTATAATGGAATATATGTTCATATAGAAATATATACTAATAGCAAATCATGTAAAAGTGAACCTGCAATGTAAACGCCTCTGAATAACTGGCAGACGTATTAGTGAGAGATGATTAACAGGTTAATCATCAACGCCCATGCGTCGTCTTTCACGGTGTCTTTTGATATGGTCGCTGTTCGTAGTAAGGGTTTTGTAGAGCATCACGTTATATCGATTCAAGTCATTGGAATGATGGAGAATAGTCTTCCTCATACAGTTTTGCTTTGTGACAATCAGTCGTGAGGATGAGGAGGAAATTGGTGGTGTACTCGAGTAGATATTTGACAGGAGTCAGTAGTGGTGTATGCTCTTAGAATATGAAATATTTGGATCAAGAAAGTGTCAAAATGTCACATAGAAGATTTATACAAATAAACATATTCCTGTCAAGTGCAAAGGTTTTTGCTCCATTCTTGTAATAAGAGCAGCCCACCTCTAGAGGGCCACAGAGAGCAGACCTACATGGATTGCACAAGGAACAGAAAGCCCCAGCTCTTCTCGACATGTGGAGGAAGAGGAAGCGCTGAGGGGCTTTCTTGTGCGGTGCTGTGGTGTTGACTCTCCAGGGGAGATCCTCTGCGATGTGCACGCCCAGGAACGTGGAGCGCCGCTCACCCTCTCCACAGCAGCAGCGTCGATGGCCCGAGGCGCACGTTGGGAGCGGGCTCACCTGAGGTCAGTGATGATGAGGTGCTTTGTCTTCTCCACATTCCAGGAGAGGTCGTTGTCCTCACACCAGGCGGCTCACCTCACTCCTGGGGTTCGTCTCACCTCCGCTGGCCCACCACAGCCGCGTCGTCCGCCAACTTGGCGGCGTCCGTAGAGAGGAACCTGCTTCTGATGTAAATGTAAAGAGCTCGCTCTGGGGTGATGAGATAAACAATTCTTACACCCATGCAGTTACACACAAACAAAAACCTGCGTGATTATCTTAAGTCTCCATTTCTGCTGCGAGAAATAACTCCCCTTGAATCTGACCCAATGAACCTTTGCGCACTCCTGTGGCCTGAACACACACATGCGTGCATGCATGCCATTAAAAGAAGGAAATTCATGAGGATTTTTTAAGCATGTGTTTATGTAAACAATGTACACGTTGCTACATTTAGTCAGACTGTAACGAGTCAAGTAAACAAAACCACTTCAGTATATTTCAATGTCACATCTCTCCTCTCACACCAGAGCAGGTCCAGCCTTTTTCCTCCACCGCTGTAAACGCTGTGATACACGATAAATGCACAGAGTCGCGCCTCCATGTTCAACCTCGAATAGGAGTAAGTATTACCACAGTGCCCTGCCCTGCTATGAGGACATCAGAACAGGTTTGTGAAATGGCGGATTGAGCCGACATGCTGCAGCATGAATATGGAACAGGGAGTAAGGAGGAGGAATCTCGTTTGCTTCAAGTCAATATCCCGAGGAAGAGTCACAGACCCTCTGAGTGCCATCATATATTAAACTGCGTATTGCACCTTTTTTTTTACTCTCTTGGATCAAGTCACTCCGACAGTTTCTCTCCATGGGAGCTCCGCCCTGAGAGTTTTTATTTGACACCATAGTGCATGTGCTCACACATGAGGGGGAGTGGCCTTAATGAAGGGACTGTTCAAGCATGCGTTCGGGGACTTTTCTTCCTTTGGTGCACGGACACGATGTCCTGTTGAATAAAGACAAAAGGGACATTTAGAATGAAATGAAATGAAATGAAATAGAATAAAATTAAAATGAAATAGAGTAAATATTCATCGGATATTCACGATGTGGACATAAGTTTGGCACAGCAAAAAAAAAAAAATTTACCTTTTTCTTTTGTGCATTTGTTGTATAGTTTCAGGAAGAGGTTTTCCAAAACTCTCTGGGAGGAAGAGTGTGAACACAGCAGACATGACACACAGAACCCCGAAAACTATATGAGGAAGGCACTTCATGTATATCCCTGAGGAGACGGAATCAAAAAGTAACAATAAGTACAACTGGGAATCGGAGCCAGAAATGGATGCTCGTCGTTTGGCAGCGTACTCACTGAGTGTTAACAAAAACGGCGCCACGCAGCTTCCCACTCTGGAGATGGTGGATATCGTCCCGGTGGCCGTGTTCCTGACCAGCGTTGGGTAAAGTTCGGCCGTGTAGGCGAACATCATGGAGTGAACGGTGGTGAGAGCGAACTTACCCAGTGTCTCCAGAGCAAGAGACATGTTTGGATGATCTACCAGATAACAGAGGAGTATCTTAATGACATGCTGGAACTTCCACGAGCCCCAAGTGGCTGAAAACCTTTACAGCAGAGTTGTCGAACATACGGCCCACAGGCCATAACCGGCCGGCCAGAGCGTCCAATCCGGCCTGCAGGATGATTGTCCAAAGGGCAAAAATCACAGAGAAGATGTTGAGATGTTGGTTTTAATGACCTGCACTTTCTACGTCTGGACACTAGGGGAAGCCCACCCCCGTGTTTTTAATGGTCTGGGCCACTTACGGGTAAATTGGGCTGTTTGTTGCCCCCTGAGCTGAAATGAGTTTGACACCCCTGCTGTAGTAAGTGATAGAGCTGACACAGTTTAATACGCAAGTGCTGTCAGTGCTTTATGTTATGTGTTATGTTTATCATCATAATACAGTTATTTCTGTTCTGTTTTTACTCCACTTTACTTCATGTCCAACTCACAGCACAAGCTGATTGGCACAATAGCACACACTTAACAGCCAATCAGCATTGAGGCCGGGGGGGGGCACTATTTAGAGGTTTACTGAATCAAAAGAAGATAACGTTTCACTATTCTTTACCATGTCAAGCCTCAGGGAGAATATCCTGGCCAGTTGCATGATGCCCACCCTGACACAGCACGTCTCTACAGTTCAACTCAGGAAACGGGGGTTTCTGAGGTTTACTATCGTTCCCCCGCCTCGAGTTAGACTAATAAAATAAGAAATATTAGATGGCTAATTATCAATGACTCGTTCCTAATCCAAGAAACTGTGCGAAAGGCTATGAGGTTAGCCAAATGAAAAGCGCCATTGTTATTCAGGCTCATTTCCATTCAAATGTCATCGCACAGTGAAACAGTCTGCGCAGAAGAATGTCCTCTGAGCACAATCCTGCAAGAACACAACAGAGAAACGAGCAGATCTCCCCCCTTAAATTCCCTCCCCTTCGGTTGGGTGTGCTCCGAGAGCTCGAAGTCCCGGGGCACGTTGTTCACTTACCGTCAGGAACGAGCTGAATGACGAACAGAGGCACGGCTGCGAAGAGCGAGATTCCGATGATCGTGTATCGGCGGGGGAAATAACGCAGAGCCAGCCAACTGGCGGTGTACGCGGGAACCTCTATGGCGGCCGAGATGAAACAGCTGATGTAGGGGTCATCGTGCAGCTGAGCCGAGTTGAAGGACAGGGCGAAGTATCCCGTCGTCATGGTGAACCTGCAGCAGAGGCAAACACGGACGCGTAAAAATGAGAGTACACAGGCACGTGCGCCCAACACACAAACACATACACATGTATCCGTGCAACTCTGGGGCAAAGAGGCATTCATACGTGTACGGAAATGTTGCGGTGACACTCACATCACGAAGCATAGAGAGACGGTTGTGGCTCTGACGCTACTCTTCCGCAGCAGATCCAGGAAATTGTAGCTTTCGACGTCGTCCGTCTTTTTCTCATTAACCTGCAAGACACCAGGACCTCAGACTCACTCCGTCTGTTTCGGTGCGACGAAAAAGGCAAGACAATCATTGTAAACGAGTTCTGTGTCCCGTCATGCCCTCCCACAGTGATACACCCACGTGTTGCATTTCTCAGCCTCATCGTTCAACGGGTAACACATTCTGCCTGGTTCGAGTGGAAGCTGACTCACGATGCAGTCCTCAAAGATGACGGGAGGCGTCCGTAGTTTGTTCCACTTGGCCGCTTTTCTCACCGCGTCCTCGGCTTCCTTCACCTTGCCCTGGCAGAGCAGCCAGCGAGGAGACTCTGGGATGAACCTGTCGCATTATGCGACACACACACACACACACACACACACACACACACACACACACACACCATATGTAGCAGATGTCGCCCAAGGACTATTGCCCCCAAACACCTTAGATCTTTCCCGCAGACAGTGAGTCCAGAGGACCGATGGAGGCATTCGAGGGGTAATGTGGGGTCAATTATCTTCCTCGAGGACACTTCAGCCTGTACGATGGGTAAGGCTGATAAAAAAAATTTTAAAAGCGATTTCTGTAACCTACCACCACATGGGGATGTAGGCCAGGCCAAGCAGAGAGGACGCTAGCGTGAGGTTCCTCCAGTCTCTGATGAAGTAGGCGAAGACGGGCAGCATCATGTAGCCCACAGCGAAACCCAGACACGAACCCAACGATGAGTACAGCACTCGCACGTTGCCGGTCAAGGTCTCGGCTCCTGAGCGCACGGAGAAAAGTAAACACGTGATCCCCCACGTGCACGCGCGCCGACGACTTGGTGACTTGAAACTCTAGAAACTTTACCGAGCACTAAAGCAGCTACGAAGTTGGACATTTGCCCCAGACCGTTGATGAAGAGCAGGATGGTGAACATGAGCCATGAGACAGAGAAGACTTGAATGAAGGTAAAAACCGTCTGGAGCGCGATGGTCGCAAAAAGAACAGGCTTCCGTCCGAATCTGTGGAGGGAATCGAAAATACATCAAGCAAAACAATAAATCAAACATGTACGGAGCTCAAATGTTTATATGGGGTTCATCTTAATGTGAGGTAAGGCACGAGATGGAGGGTCTTTTCATTGATGTCCAATAGACACACTAGTCAAAGTTGGCCCCAACAGCACTTGGTGTGATCACAATACGTAGTGCAAGCCACACCACTGCGGGTATATTAGTATAGCATGCCCCTGCTCACTGGGCCTTTAAAATGAAAATGTGAACCAGGCGTGTTACAGCAAGCTACCACAAGGGGCGGAAGAAGCAGAGTCTGTAGAATTCACATACTGCATTCAAATTTCAAAATGCATTCAGTGTATGTGTAGTTGTATGTGTGTCATGTACTGTGCACAAAGTAGGACAAAATACAAGGGACCATGATGTGGATTCACAGCTTGAACTGGATAAACACATAGAACTCCTCTGCAGGCTAATGCACCGTATTTGTACTGTGAGACATGGAAAACATGTATAAATAAATGTCTATACGTGCAGTACTTTCCAGTCACATATTGATATATGATATCCATATACACTTATGTGTATGAATGTAAGAGGTTGTTTGTCTCTGAAAGTCTGCCCTGTTGTTTACTGCTAAGCCAAGAGTCCGCTGGGATCAGCTGCCACGGCAACCCTCAAACACATGTAAAATGGATGGGGGGGATGGGTGACATGGAAGTTGAGGTCATTATAATGTAGTTGGGAGTTTATTTGGATGATAATCCAGGAAAATACCATAATAACAAGTGGTTTGTTTCAATCCAGGAAGTTTGAATGTGTGTGGTGTGTGTGTGTATGTCTACGTGTGTGTGTGTGTGTCTGTGTGTACGTGTACATGTGGATATGTATATACATAACACATTTAATATCATTAACAATTGTATGAATGATTATTGTTCTGCTGCATCACCACAATTTCCCATAACCTTTTTAAGGATATCTTCCATTCCATTTAAATTCTATTTTTTAAAGAAAGAATGGAATCTGACTGTGTCAAAATTATACAACACCATATAAGGTAACATCCGCGAGCCTCACATTACATGATGATTACCCTATGATGCCAGCACAGTGCCAGGCCGGAGCCCGGTCACAGAGAGCACTCTGACCCTTTAACTGATGTGTGAATGATGTCTCAGTGTAAAGGTGCAGCCTGGATTCAAACACAGACTGTGGCGTTTGGTGTACATCACGTGGAGCTGGTGTTTGCGTACCTGTCTGAGAGCTGTCCGGAGAAGAATGATCCAAACAGACTTCCCAGAAAGAAGACTGTGGCGGTTAAGGGTTGTTTCCACTCCGCGTGACACACCAGGTCAAACTGGAATTTAATTTCCCGAAACAAAAGGTGGAAAGCATAAAAGAAGGTGCGATTGACTCTGACAAGTACATCATGTCTTCATGGCTGCATAGACGGCATGTTGACACAGGAAATGTTTGACTTTGGAGGTGATGATTGCCAACTTTTCTCTGGTGGTGCAGCTGAATTCTGTTCATCCAGTCAGACACACCTCATTATCTCTGAATGAATGAATCAATCAATCAATCAAAGTTTATTTATATAGCCCGCATTTACAAATCACAGTTTGTCTCACAGGGCTTCACAGGGTGGGTAACATCCTCTGTCCTTAGACCCTCAGCAAGAGTAAGGAAAAACTACCAGGGAAAAGACCCTTTTAAAAGGGAAAAAAGAAAAGGTAGAAACCTTCGGGAGAGTCACAAGTGAGGGATCCACTCCCAGGACGGACAGACATGCAATAGATGTTACGTACAATGAAAGATGGGTAAACTTGAGGAACATTCTCGTGACGGTTCTGCCCAAGAGTGAAAGAACCGGAAAGTCTCGTGGCAGCACCGGAGGAATGTCATCACACAGACACAAACAGGGAGGCAGGCGTGTGCGGGCAGAGACACACGACCAAATAGAAACGGGGCAAACGTGGAGTGAAGGTCACTCTGCGCCCTTTACCTCCGAGGTGAGGGTGGACTGGTAGATGTCCGAGCTGTAGTTCCAGCCGTCCGCGCAGCTCTCCACCTCCAGGTCGGCCAGGTTCACATCCCTTCCAGGCACGAAGCCCTGAGCGGAGAGGTTCCTTACCACGTCCAGCCTGTATCTGCTGCAGCTGCTCTGCTCCTCCTTCCCGTTCACCACCTCAGAGACACATACAAGAGACAAAGGCCAGGCTCATTTTGAAGTCACTCTTTACAAACATTGGCTGAGACCTATTGTACCGCCTCAATTTGGTGAAACTTGACTCCAACACCCGGAATATCTCCTACACAACCTGGTGCCTAGAGGTGCGGGGAATAACAATGATAAAGGGTAAAGTGTGATCTATGTGTCTGTATATAAATATACATATACATGATTTTTAAATGTGATAATAATAATAATAATAATAATAATAATAATAATAATAATAATAATAATAATAATAATAATAATAATGGAGAGGCGGCAGTGGATAAGTGATTAGAGCAGTTGCATTTGGAAGCAAAAGATCACTGGTTTGAATCCCACTTGGACCCTGCTGCAGTGTCACTGGCCCTGACACTGCTACCCCGACTGGGCCTGTGTGCACTGATAGAAATACCCCGTGACCCAGAATACCGGTTAAGCAGTTGAACATGACATGACATGACAATAATAATAATTATGATGGTAATTAACTCTGAGTCACGTCATGTTCAACCTGATGTGTGTGTGCGTGTGCGTGTGTGTGTGACAGGAAATGTTTTGACATTGAACAGGGTGTTCCACAGGGTATTTCTACCAGCACACACAGGGCCATTGGGGGTATTAGTGTCAGGGCGAGTGACACTGTGGCAGGGTACAGGTGGGATTTGAACCAATGACCTTTGCTTTAAAGGCAACTGCTCTAACCAGTGAGCCACTGCTGCACTACCTGTAAGTCACAATTATAATATTCTTGTTTGGCCAAACCTTACATAAATGAATGAATGAATGAATAATTGAACAAATTAATTATTAAGAAGAAGGAGAAGTAGAAGTAGACGTTTGTGATAGAGCTCTGACCTTCACCATCATGATAATAATAACAATAACAACAACAACAACAACAACAACAACAATAGAAACAAATACAAATGTAAATACAAAAATAAACGATTGAATTAATTTAATTAATTAATTATAAACAACAAGAAGACAAAGAGGAAGAGGAAGAGGAAGAGGAAGAAGAAGAACGTGAAGAAGAAGAAGAAGAAGGTGAAGAAGAAGAAGAAGAAGAAGAAGAAGAAGAAGAAGAAGAAGAAGAAGAAGAAGAAGAAGAAGAAGAAGAAAAAGAAGAAGGTGAAGAAGAAGAAGAAGAAGAGGAGGAGGAAGAAGAAGAAGAGGAATAAGAAGAAGGTGAAGAAGAAGGAAGAAGGAAGAAGAAGAAGAAGAGGAATAAGAAGAAGGTGAAGAAGAAGGAAGAAGGAAGAAGAAGAAGAGACACTTGTGACGGATATGATTGTAACGGATCTCTGACCTCCAGCCCCACTCACCTCCACGGGGATGGAGGCTCTGACCCACTCCTCGGTCAGGTTGTCTCCGGGCACCAGACAGTGGTGCGTCTGCACGTCCGTGACGAAGACGAGCACGAACGCGCCAAATCCGTTGGGAACGATGGTGGAGCAGAGCAGGAAGAAGACGACCGCCTGGAAACAGCCCCACTGTCCCAGGAACGCCACGCTCTCCTCATAGTCCCTCATATTCCGAGGAAAGTCTCCCCCCCGTGCCGCCGCGTCCTGCGCGCTCTAGAGGCGCCAAGCCGGTGCGCGCGCCTGGCCCAGCACGCGCATGGGGAAAGCCTCCCCTGGTCACAATGGGACGCGCCTCACTCGAGTCGGTGCGTGCTGCTTTCGCCCTGAGGATGTCAATGGTGCGAATGCCAGGATACACCCGCGCAGTCGAGAGGGCTTTCCACCCCGGGAGAGGTCAGTTCTCCTGGGCTGCTCCCGAGGACTGAACCTGAAGCGCCGGACAGACCAGGATGTGAGGTGTCAGCCTCAGGTTACGCTCTCAACTGACACCCTGGTGCGATTGTACAGGCAAACAACAGGGAAGAATGCAAGGGAGGGAGGGAGGAACTCTCCCATAACACAGTGGGACCCAGGGACACACGACTGTGAGAGCATCAAAATGACTCGTGTGGAAAGTAACGTTCGAAGTTTTTACCGGGCTGTCAAACATGGGGCCCGCGGGCCACCACCGGCCCAGCGGAGGGTGGAATCTGGCCCCGGCCGAAGGACATAAATGGCAGTTTTTCAATAAAAGCAACCGCTATTCCAGATTTGTCCTCTGGGGGTTGCACGCAACATGCTGAAATGAGTTTGACCCCACTGTCAAATTCATCGACCCCACTGACACGACACGTGTCAACACCGTTAGCACGTTACCGCCTCATTTAATTATGTCCACACACTCTTGCCGCTTTCCCAGCATGTTGAATCCCTGCTTGTTTACAGTGACACGTTATATACGACACTGTGCCCAAAGACAGACCATGTGCACCAAGATCCCACTCATGGACAATATATAAGCTTGATAATGAACGATGCTCTGCCCCATTGTTACAATGCTTAAACGTTTGAGTGACAGGATTCAAATGTGTTCCCATTGGCTGCTGATTGTTGCTTTGTTTTGGCTCAGTGCCAAAATAAAACAAATAAGAAGAACATTAAACAAGGTCACGTCAGTGTTCCGTTTATATTGTCATGTGAAAGGTATTTTTGTTTGAGGGAACATCAATGTGCTCTTCAATTAAGTTCAATTAAAGGTCCAGTGCGTAAGACTGAGGTGAAAGCATTTCCTTTGGAATTTGGAAGAAATGGAAATGGAATTTAAATGAAGTACTCGGACCCACTTTTTTTGTGGGTGCTTGACTACCCGTGTATCTCTCCTTGTTTTCATAATTTCCCAATGAACCTTTTATATTTACATCAGGAGCAGGTCCTTTCATGTTGCACCACAAATGGAAAAAACAAACACCTTTTGTTTTAATGGTGCTGAAAGCTGCCATGTGTTTGGAAGGGGAGGGAAAGGTGAGGTGAAAGTATTCAGCTACAACAAGCAACTTTAGATCCTACACACTGTTCCTTTAAATATACATTTCACCTGTTTCACCTGTCACCTGGTTGCTATGACGTCAGAAGTAACACAACAACGAGACTGATCCAAAACCAGCAGTATGTTGGATGCTAGTGTGATGAAGAAATCTGTTGACTGTTTTTACTTTGCGGCAGCAGTTTAATGAGACTCAAAAAGAACTCCACCCATGAAGCCGTACATAGCATGAGACGGAGACAGACGGGCTTAACACCTGTCCCTTCTGAAAGATCAGTGTGTTGTCTCTTCGCCTCTCGACTAACACAAATCAAATTGTCGCGCATGTGTGTTCTCCTCTGCGGTGGTCTGACCGGTATGGTGAGTCTCAGTGTTGAACATAAAAAGATCCAGTGCATGAGAAGAATTTGACATCTGATACTGTTCTCATTGAGTCTGAGGAGATGTTTTGACGTCGGACTGATTGAAATTACCCTCTTGCTGTGTGACAAAAGGACAGTCACAAGATTAGAGCGTCACCTTGACCTTTGACAAACAAAGGCAGATGAATCCAGACGTATAATTAAACCTAAAGAAATGATGCGGAGGGACACCACAATTTAAATGTGTAGTGCTATACACACAATTACAGCAGGATATCTCACACGGATGGAATGTAACATTGTGCACCAAGTGTTGACATGTGTTTTTCGTGAACACCAAAAGAATGCACCCTCGCCTTGTTATTTGTGTATACAGGGTGTGAATTAACTAGCATCAAACCGGTCCTACATGTTTACCTGTTTTCCTATAAACAGATGTTATGTCTGAAAATATAATGCAAATCACTGCAGGTACATGTACGCCGTCCTCTGTTTCCTGATGCTCCTTTATTTCAGGAAGAATCAGCCTGTCAGTCATCGTGGAGAATAGATAGATCTATCATGCTGCAGGCGCGCTGACATACCGACCCTCTTCATGTCAGGGAGTTGGCTCATATAGGTGCAGGTGCCGCGTGACCCCAGTATGCTGTAAGAGAAGAGGCGAATCATCTCAGAAATGAGAATTTCAACCACTTTCATTACTGCTGTTTGACATCATGACTCTTGCTCACCTCTCTGCTCTGCCATCAGGGTAGAGTCGAAATGAAGCAATGACACAGTGCCACCAAGAGAGGACGCCACAGTCAACTCCTGAGAGAGGAACGAGTGGGGATGGGGAGGGAGAATAAGACACTGATGAACAAAAAGAACTAAGAGCTTTGACTTTCATATCAAAAGTGTAATGAAAGGATCAACAGACACCAAAGGCACACAACACCTCTACAGAGAACATTCGTATCGGCAAACTAGGTCACTCAAGGGATGTAAGGGTGCTCAAACTAAACTTTCGCTAATGTTGTGTCATGTACAATAATGCAGAAGTAAATGCAAGACAGTTCTGATTTGTATGAGAAGCAGCAGGTCTTAGAAGCAGCAGAATGTGTTGGTTCAGTGTGTAGGGTGTAGTGTTATCAATGGTGAATGAATCTACATAGATATCCTTCATCTTTGGAGAACTCAACTGTTCTCTGATGACTATGATGTTATCTTATGTGAGACAGAAGAGCTGTTGGCCATTTCTACACAGCACTTAACCTCTAACCTGTGACTTCTAGTCTGAAATCTTTCAATAATGTATGACAGAGAGAAGCTGAAGTCAGACCTCATGAGTGGTGCATGTGTTATCAACTCATAAAGTGGTGAGACACAAAAGATAAAGGAAAAGGTAAGAAATGACACATTTAATACAAAAAATGTTAAACTTTCTCTCTCCATGTGTTGCGTATTACTAGTAATACTCGGGCTCCCTCTAGTGGTACACATAAGAATCAGTTTAGTTGTACCGTTTTTTTCCCAAGACAGATTATAATACACATTTACTGTTTTCTGAATATACATAATATACACAACTATTTTTTCAATAAAAAATATATTCATTCATCTTGAAAGGATTTCTGTAAGTACTCAAAATAGCCCAAGAGTACTTCAGTCAATTTACATAGGTACTGCAGCACACAGACAGCCTTTGTACATCTATGATGATAATAATAATAACAACAACAACAATGATAATAATAATAATAATGATGATAATAATAATAATCATAATCATAATCATAATAATGATCATACAGTATATTACCGTGTATGTTGTAGTGTCGGCCGTGTGTCCACAGAGGGCGCTCTCCTCCCTCCTCGGCGTGGACGAATCTTGCTAACGCTCCTGTACTCCGCGGCCCCGCCCCTCACGGTGAGGCAACGTCCTAACGCTTTTCCACGTCGCTGCTCTGTCTCACAGGCGAGCTCGCTGCGTATGTATGCGTGTCTCCAGCAAGGCCAGAGCGTGATGGCGGCGCCCGTCCTGAGAGTGTCCACCCCTCGGTGGGAGAGAATAGCCCGGCTCCTGGTCTGCCTGCTCGGCGTGCTGCTATCTCTTTACGCCTTCCACGTCGAGAGGGAAAAGGCTCGGGACCCGGGCTACACGGCGATGTGCGACGTCAGCAGCTCCATCAGCTGCTCCAAAGTGTTCAGCTCAAGGTAATTTGAATTCAGCAAAGAGCGCCGACACACACTGGCGCTCAATGAAGCTGCCTGCCTGCTATTGTGGCAGCCCGGGTCAGGGCTTCGCGGTTTCAACTGGCTAACGCATTCGGCTACACACCTGCCCGCTAGCCCGCTAACTCCGAAGCTCGCCGGCTAGCATGTCGCTGAATGTTTGCGTCCGGAACAAGTTAACTGTTACATATAGTAAGCACATTAATTGCCACATAGTTAGCCGGAGGAAGCTAACGGTAGCTAACGGCTGGCTAACGAAACCCATGTTGCACTCCACCGCCTGCTAGCTGTCAGTTAATAGCCTTCACCACAGCATCAGTTTAGACTCTGTTAAGTTGTTAAGATTTATTGCAGCCCTGCTGCTGTGTGTGCACAAGAATTAGGTGCAGCTCCAACCTAATTGCAAAAGTTGACGGCAGCTTTACGACAATGTTGTGTTGTTGTTGCCGGCTGAAGCCATTCATTCAATCCAATTCTCGAGTTTGTGGAGGCTAGCCAGCTCATTGTTGATAATAATGGCTAACTTCTATATCGGCTAGCTTGATTTAAGAGCAGCTATGGTGCTGCTGTCACGAGCTGCCTTGCGAATGTCACCAAGCAGCCATCAGTTAGCGTGAGGGTTTGAAACTACACTCGATACCCCGGCTACCTCCTGGGACTGTGCACATACTGTGGGTGCTTCAGAGGTCAAGGGGAAGCCGTGGCATTGTTGGCTGTGTAGAAGTTACAGTGCTGTTGGATAACCTGACACAGGTCCTCACATTTAACCTTGAAGGACACATAACTTCACAAAATAGCCCCCATTTGTGTCACTGAGAAATAAAAACCACCCCACTGAAGTTGCAACACAAGCTGAACTGTGTACATGCATTTATCGACGAATCAAGTGATTTCCTTACAAATATGTGTGTGCGGGCTCAGGTATCATAACAGTATTCACACATGGGACTTGTCGGAGAATAAATACATATTTGTTCAGAGAGTGAGCAAACACTGACAGTGACAGTATTGTCAGCTAAGTTAACTGTACATTCGTTATCCTTTTTGTGGACATGTGTCACGGACTAAATTATTTCTTGAAATAAAGACCGAACGGGACTGAATTTATTTTTAAAGGTGTTGGTCAATGTAATTTATGGTATTCATAATTTTTCTCTAATGGCTGGCTTATAATGACATGGATTTCTGCTCACATGAAATCAATAGAAATCTTTCACTCCAAAATGATTACACACAAGGAGTTATATCCCACAAAGCCTCATTAAATGATAATAAACCTTCTTTGCTGATATTTTGACAGTATAGCATCTCCACAAATATTCAACTTCATGTTGTATAATAACAGTTGGCACCTTTAGTGTTTTTGTTGTGGTAGATGTGATTTAAGTCAATATTACAGAGGTGTTATGTTTATTCTCCTGAATAGCTCAAATATCAAACCCTGTGGACCCCCATGAATTTCAAATTTCATACAAGTAAACAATTATGAAGTTGTATTCACCTGATGAATATATTTAGATTGATTGATTATTTAAATAAATAATGAACACTTAACGTGATGTTAACTAATTGTCGTGTCCCTTAAACACCGAAATAGCTAAATGAAACGTAACTCTGTCCAGAGGGTATGTGACAAACTTCTTCAGTTACACATTTAAAGGTTGGCTGGGTTAGTTACGTCACAGTTGTATTTCAGGACCTTGCGATGAACATTTTTAAGAATTCTGGGGAAGTGATTCATCACTTCTCCCCCTGACTATTCCTGCCAGTGTCAAATTACAGAAAAATCTTATTTCGTTTAAATGTGAGTCATTGGGTTTTGATTGTGCTCCACATTCACTTAGTCTTTTTAGTTTGCTGCAGTTTTTGTAAAACTAAGTGTTGTGTTTGCCCCTGTTGTTTCAGGTGGGGTCGAGGATTCGGACTCTTGGGCTCCATTTTTGGAAATGACAGCGCACTGAACCAACCCAACAGTGTCTATGGGATTGTCTTTTATGCCTTTCAGCTCCTACTAGGTAACATGTCATTTTATTCAGAGTTTACTGTTTGTGGTTACCAATCTCCTGCACTGTCGTGCTAGCCTAATGCTGACTGTGTGCTTTCTGTGCCTTCCTCTGACAGAGCTTTATTTGACTAAACACGACTCACATGACACTGTCATGCCTGTCAGTGGCTGTGCATACAGAAACTGCAGTTGGGTGAGACCCTGATACTTTGAAGCACATTACTGAGTGATTCAGACCTAATTCCTAAAACTGCTTTCAAAACGCTTTTGTGAGGTGTCAGTCACACTAAGTAAGATGATATCAGCAGTAGGGTCTCAATAATGACACACGTATGCTTTCGTCCAATTTAACTCATGACTCCCAAAAGATTATTTCTCCTCAAAGAGTTAGGTCTCAGAGGGGTTCCCCTCTATGATTACACTCAAAGACTCCTCTCCCCAGTGGTGGTATTGCTGACTCAGTCATGCTGGTTTGACATGTTCACCCTGCTGAGTGGTCTGTAGACTGGCCTGGCCACCTGGCGCTGGCATGGAACAAGAGGTCCTTTTAGCCACAGTAGTTACCACTCATTTGACTGACACAATAGCTGCCCAGTTTGGCCAAACTGCGACAACCGATCAAGATTTCCATATTAAAATCATGGCCACTTATTTTTAAAGCTTGGAATTCTCTTACAGCCTTGATCCGTCAAGTACTGTATTTGTGAGCAGGTCTTGTAGTTGCTGTGGCTCACACTTTCTCTACTCGGTTGCACTTGTTTTCAAATCTTGGAAACCAAACACTGCAGGTTTACAAGGTCATAAACTCATATACTTTACAAATAAGACTGTAAAATGTTGTTTCAAAGTCATCAAAGTTGAGTGTGTTTTTTTGTTTTTTTAAACTCTCAAAGAAATTTATTGTCAAAACAGCCGGCAATGGCCAGTAAATTCATTATAGTAGCATTTCACCGTCTGTCATTAAATATCGTTAAATTGACAATGCATCAGGCATTGATTCTATTTGAACATTCTTTGTGTTGAATCAAACAGGGCTAGAATGATTTTGGCAATCCATTAATCTGTTGCAGAGTTTTTCAGTTAATCAAATACAAGAGCAAAATCTACTTTTCACAACCTCCAGCAAATTGTTTAAAAACAACATTTCTCTCAGATAATGCTTGCAGACTAAAATAGTACAAACTAAGTTTTTCTGTAGAGCATGTACCACCTTCACTCACACCCAAGAATGTCTCTGTGTGTTTCAGAGAGCAGTTCCATCCCTGAGATTGTCAGTTTCACTGTTGTGGAGGAATCACAGAAACCGTTTAGTCGTGCATTTTGTGTGTCAGAGACACAAAGACTTGTCTATTTCGATCAAGCAATGGCTCTGGATCAGCAGATATATCAATGCATCTTAGGATCCCCCATTGTAGAAGTCATTAAGGAACGAGCTTTGAAAGGACAAGGCACATCAAATCATATAGGTGTCACTGTTATGTATCAGTGGTTATGAAACGCCCTGTTGAACCATCACACAGAAGAAACAGCCCCAGAATGACGACACCTCATGTGATAACAGATTAGTATGACCACTCTATTCAGTGTTTGAGCCTAATATCATCACGAGGAGGCAGATCATATAAATAGAGAAGTCAGGGTGAAAGGGCTTCGTGACAACAGCAGACTCATCAGGTTGCATGTGAGTTGCAAGGTGATGTTTTCTTCCTCACGGTAACTTGCCTTTAAGTTTTAGTTTGTGTTTCTTGCCGTAGGAATGACTGTCAGTGCAATGGCCGCCCTTATTCTAATGACGACATCCATCTTGTCGGTGGTGGGTTCGCTCTACCTGGGCTACATCCTCTACTTTGTCCTAAAGGACTTCTGCATCATCTGCATCACCACATATGCGCTGAACTTCATTCTCTTTATTCTCAACTACAAGCGACTGGTTTACTTGAATGAGGCTTGGAAGCAGCAGCTCCAGGCAAAGCAGGACTAAGCTGTCAAGAACGGCAAGAAAAATACAAACAACAACAACACCAACAACAACAACAAGAAAAAATGAAATGACCTCTGAACATTTGACTTGCCACCAGGAGACCTTGCTTCCAAACAATGTTTATTCTGCTGTGTGTTCAAAAAATGAAGAAATTTAACTTAAATGTTGGGGCCTGACATCTCAGTGTTGATTGCAAATGTGAAAGGAATTGTCAATGAAAGATGATTTTCTTTTAATGTCTTTTACCTTTTGTTTAACATTGTACTCACTTAAAGGAGGGAGGCTGGCTGTGTGGCTGTCTGTGTGTGTGTGTGTGTGTGTGTGTGTGTGTGTGTGTGTGTGTGTGTGTGTGTGTGTGTGTGTATATGTGTGGAGACACAACAACACAAAGCAAGCGGAGGGCCACAGCACAGACAGATGGAAGACCGCTCTCTTGTGAACAAAAAAGGATCGCAGAATGGAAGACAAAAATGGGACATTAAACGGGGTGTACTTGAAACGGTTAGAAAGGTCCGATCACTGCATCGCAGGTCTGCACTTAAACGTGGAACTGAATAACGGGTCACAAAATTAGAAAAAAAAGACATACAGTGTGCAGATGAGGTTCTATGGCAATGTGGGTGGACAAAACGAGTCAAATTTATACAGAATAGTTTTTTTTATTTGGTTTTCATGTTTACACTTTGTAGAACATTTCTTGTTTTGAGGAGGACCACTATAATTGAACATGGGACAGTGACATATTGTGTGTAGATCAGTCAGATTGTTTGTTTCGCAATTCTGTAAATAGCTGCCAAGCAATATTCAAGGCTAGATTGTGATGTAGTGTTGACACAAACTTTTATTGAGAAAAAAAGAAACATGAAATCAGATATGTAAATCTGGAACTGACAAAAAAAAACGTGATCGAGGTCACAGAAAAGGAGGATGAGTGTGAAGATGTGCGTGAGACGTCTTCTGTCCCATCGTCCTGGTCAGGCATGCAGTTCAGACTCGCGTGGATTTCTTTGTTGTACGCGGTTACATTACATCCAACCACCTGCTCCGACAGGAGTCTTTAAAAAATGGAACTAAAGGTTTGTTTCACCAAGTTTGCATACAAGGCACCCTCACCTTTTGTTTTTGTTACTGTGTGAAAAGCATTCCTGACTACCACACATGTGGGATTCATAAAGACTTATGTGCCTAAAGGAATGTTAAGCTGAATTATTGTCATTTTTTTTTTTTAAATCATCTTAGGTGAGGTGTGACACCAGTTTTACTCATCACAGGTCCAAGGGTCTATTTTTGTTTTATTTTTCTGATCACATTTTTGTAAGTTCAGATACCGGTCAAGTGTTTCTCCCTCCCCGATAGAGTCTCATTATGTAGCAAAGGCTGCTACACTGTGATTGTCTGCTCAAGAGTAAAGTGGCCTGACGGCAAAAGCATCTCATTCCCTATCTGTTGCTTCACTGTCCTTTTGTTCGGGGGCCTGTAAACACGTGATGTCAAGTGAACAGTGGCAATGATCTTGCTCAAGCTGAGTTACAGTTCGCTTACAGGAGGTGAACAAAATGTGGAAAATGAAATCATTTGCTGACATGAAGGGCGGAGGAATGGCATGGTGGAGGATCATACAAGAAAACAAAGAGACCAAGTTAAGCCATATGTGGAATTTGTGGAGGCTTTTCCTTCAGTGGGACAGAGACACAGGTTGCTGGTTGTGTGCTGTCTCACTTATCATGATTATCTAACGGAGCAAGGGTTGTCCAGTGGTGATCGGTGTGGTGGCTTTGCTGGACACATTGTCTCATGGGACTGTAGTCTTCCTTTTTCCATTGAGAGTCCTCCGGTTAAAGTCTCTTGTCAGATGCATGGTGCGGTATCTCCTGGCTTTAAGTACGCGACGGCCATCGGACAATCTTACTCACACTGTCAAAGAACTCTCATAGTAATAATTGTATAATGTATAATGATTCATCAGTGGTGTAAAACCAGCTTGTTAATCGTCCCCATTAATGGCGAGCGTCAGGAAAGTGATTTCAGTGTCACACTTCCTGTGTATGAAGTCATCCATTGTAAATGAAAATGGACATTGAGCTGATGCTTGTTAGTCAAAGTAAAACTCTTCATCTGTTCTTGCGTGTTGTGACACATTTCCATCATCACTGTCCACCATTTTCCAAAACGTCTTTTGACATGGTGTTTCTTATATTTCAGGCAGACAGTGGTTTCCATTCAGTTCACAGTGGTATGATGTTAACTTTATCAGACCTTGAACTTGAGTCCTTTACAGTGACGATCCTCAATTAACTTCAACAAGTCAACATCTGTCCTGCTGCTTTGGGGAAATAAAGCCTATGAAGGAAACAATTTGAATGTCATTGCAGATTTGAGTTAAGGCTAACCTTGATCTAAAATTGAACTGCAAGATTTTTGTTTTCTTTTTCAAGTTTGTAGTACTTTTGGGGCATTTCTTATTATTTATACAGCATGTGTTTGATATACGCACTAGTGCGCCTAAAGACCCGTTGATTTGTAAAATCAGTGACATTCCCAGTTAACTGCCTTCAACTGGATGTAGATGGATCTATTGGGAGAAAAATATTTTTTGTTACACTTTAAAAGTGGGTTGTATCTTTTCCTCGGGACCTCTCACATTTCTCCAGTGGCTCTAGAAAAGCTTTTTTGTGTTTTTATGCTCCTCCAATGCCATTGGATGCCCCTCAACATGTTTGGAAGGGTTAGATTGGGGTATAATCAGTGGTGTGCTACCTGCAACTTCCCCACTAGATGGAACTAATTTCTACACACAGGTCATATTTCATGCCACGTAGAAGTGAATATGAACCAGTTGCTGCTTGAAAAAGAAACTCATCCAAACAAAATGATTTGCTTTGGAAACTGGTACCAGTTTTGTCACTGAAGTAGGTGTGAAGCTTCTGTTTATTATCAAAACGTTGTCTGATTTAGTATCACCAGGACAGATTCTTATTCATCTTAATGTCAGAGTGAGAACATACAACCACAACACTGTTTAGTCTTTGTCCACTTCCCAGGAGGCTTGTGCACTGATCGGCTATGTTCACATTACCAGGTTGAAGTGACTCAAATCTGATATTATTCTGTTGATGTGACTCGGGTCCCATTTATTTCAGGAAGCCAACGCTCATGTTAAAATCTGATTTTTGTCCTAGACCAGATAAAAAGTCAATCCAATGTGGCTCCAATGAGTGTTTTGTCAGTTCATATTTGCCAAGTGTTGTTGTCGTCCACCTGTACTGTGACTATTGGTAGCAGCTGTGCTAGCTGTAAATACCATGACAGCGAAAGCGAGCCACTCAGCAATTCTTCTCCTTGCCTCTCTGTAACAGAGCGAGAAAACGCTTTGTTGTCCACAAGAGCTGAATCTCACTTGTAAAGTCCGTTTCTAGAATCATGTCAGGCTTCAGCACTGAGTGGTCTCACAAATATAATGCCAGCAATGTCCACTGTTTCAGATGCAAGACAAATCTCAACTGTTTTGAATCAGAATTAAATGAATGAATTGAACTGTGTTGCTGGTAATGTGAACGTAGCACCACAAGACAAGGATAAGGACTCACTTGTGTTTTTTTTTTTTTTTATGTGGGGAATTCAAACTGACATTACTGTTGGGTTGGCAGCAGCTATGGATACTGTGAGCACTGACCATAGAACTGACTGGGATGAATAAGGCGATCCTTACATTAGTGGTTCTCGTCATATTGACACTAAGTTACGTGCAGTTACTTTAAAAGAAGGAATTTGGATGTTGAACATGTTGCTGGTAAAAGGATCAGGATGTTGTGCGATAGGTCAAAATGATTGATCCTGCATTTCCATGACTATTTGCTTTAGTCCCAGAGGTATATAACTGCCATGTTAGTTGCATCACTAATGCCAATAAAAGTGCCTTCTGTATGATCACTAGGCCTTGAGCCAAAGACGAGCAACAGTAACAGCCTTGTAAAATGAAGAATGATAACTTAAGATGCAATCTTATGAAAAATTGGTAAATTCCCAAAGATGTATTATCCAGTGTCGGTAGAAAGATCCTTTCAGAAATTGTCGGACAAAATTCTCTTTCAAAGCGATGGCCGTTCCATTTCCCCCCTCCCTGAACACCACTCTTTAAGAATCATCTTTCTTTTGTCTAGCTAGGACACGTCTGTTAGCTACAACCACACTCTGTCAAACATGATTGTACTGTTCTTTTTCCACCATTACGTATGCCCTTTAGCTGTATAGACTGTTAACATTCTGAGTTATTTTAGTTTGAAAAAAGTCGAGGGGTCGGAGGGCAAGGAATCCATGTGTCAGCATAAAATGTTTCTCAAATTTCTTTGTGGAGGAAAACTTCCTGGGTTTGCTTCTGTATTGCCAAATATGTTTTGAAATGCTGTATTTTCTTACATGGAAAAGTGTTACATGAACGTAGGAGGGGCGCAGAGGAAAAAGTAATCTGTTCAAAACCATCTAAGGGAAATCTGTGGAAAAGGTTGACATGAGTACGTTTTTAATTGTTTCATTGTCATGTGGAAATGATCTACCATTAAAACATTCCCTCTGAAATGACCTGTCACTTTTAGTTCTTTGAATGGGTTTAAATAGCGTTAACACAATGAGGCTGAACAGAAGGGAGGAAGTACAGTTACATCTGGCTTCACAAATGAAAGAACTGGTCGATTTTAGCTGTGAATCCTTAATGGCCAATCTAACAGCTACTCGCTGATGAAAGTTTTACTAAGACTTTTTACCTTATTGAAACATTGGGAATTTATTGTAATCCACTTATTTTCACATTATCCTTTTAAAGCCATGATCCACTGATGTAGATAAAATCAGGCTTCAAAGGTCTTGAATTATGTAAATGTGAATAGAGCCAGAGGACTGATTTCTTAACCATGAAAATAAGTCATCTGCAACATGCGGCTTCATCACCCAATGTCACTAATCCCTGCGCACTATGCCTTTAAAACCTGGTAATTGGTTGAGTCCAGGGATAGAATGCGATAAAAAGGCATTTAATTTGGAGAGTGATCTGAACAAAGGGGCAGGAACAGGAAATGATCTTCACTTCCTTTAACATTAGATTGAATCTAATTGGAATATTAGGTCCTAAGGGAGTTATGTGCTGTGAGAGGAATTCTGGTTGTTACATTTCCCATGTTAAGTAATTAAATTTGTTAATTTAACAACCAAAATAAACACAGATGCAATAAACTGCCCTGCTCAAGTCGAGATATGAAAATCAAGTTATCTGTCCAGTAGCTGAAAGAACCAGTTAAACACGTCCCTCTGCTCCGTATCAGCTCTGGTAACGGACTGTGTTGGTTTTCATGTTCCAAGGAAGTTACAGTGAGAACAGCCTGTTTAAAGACAGGAACATCAATGCCATTATGTAACGCAATTATTGTGTAAACAGCGGTTACAGCAGTACCTACTGCAGTGCAAATACAAGGGGGGGGGGGTTGTCCTTACAGGCTGCTGTGCTATGACAGAGTGAAGTTTGACAGGACAAATCTAAATGCACAACCACAGTGCTGATAGAGACAGAAACAGAGTCTAATACACAGTGTTTGTCCTGTTGTAACACAAAGGTCAGGCAGAGGCACTGATTGAGACCAGGCTGATTACAGTCACACCACCATCAACACGCCACATGCCCCTCAAGGTTAAACAGTATAGCGACCTACATTCGAAATTCAATAGGACTGGACAAAACCGTGAAATGAGTCGGAAATGCTAGTACGGCGGAATCGGTACAAATACAAGGAGTTTTCAAAAGGATCTCATTGTGTCTTTAATATCTCGATTCATACAGAAAAATAAAGACATTTGTGCAGATTCGGCATGAAAATTCACGGTGAATCACAGCATGGGATTATCTGTGCAGACTACAAGACATGATTAAGAGCCATCTTTCCTCCACTGTGTCTTTGTGGTGTTATGTCATTTGTCTGCCTGACTGTGCTCACATCGTCTGACAGGAGGAAAGGTCAGATCTTTTTCACTGATGATTACATTGGTTTCCAATATCACCTTTTTTTACAACAGCAACACCTCACAATCCTGGATCAGACTGTCCTCAATTACTCTCTTTTTTTCATATTTATTCTTGTTGGATCAGAAACTGACCCATACAATAACGAAATGTTTTTTCTTGCAAAATGCAAATTCTGCTTTTGATTAAAATAGTTTGAAATTGCAGGAAAACCACATGGATGCAGTGTTGTTGGTGGATCATAAACACACACCACATAAATAGCATAACTAAATAGTAGTGTTATGGTGGTCTGATGTTGTACACTGCATGTGCCGGCGGAATTTCACCAGCATCTTCCCGCACAGATTTATGCTCACGTGGGATCTGGTCTATCCTGGAGCAGGTCCGGGGGTGGGGGGGGGGGGGGGGGGGGGGGGGGGGGGGGGGGGGGGGGGGGGGGGGGGGGTTAGAGTGAGCAGGGGTACTTGGTCCACGGAGGTAGTCTTCCTGTCTGGTTGGCCAGATTCCAGTATCGCTCTCTCAGGATGAACGCTGCTGCTTTGGGCTGCCTCTGCCGGGTGAAAACACCCTTCTTGTTCCCCACCACACGGGTGATTCCTGCAGACATAGGGTGGATCGACCGTGTCATGCACAGGACACAATAACGCAACTCCAAACAATGACCCATTTCACGTTTTTAAAAGTATTGTGCACATTCTGGACAGGCAAAGATAGGACAGCTAAGTCTAAGTGGATCAAAATTACTTGGCCACCAGGTCCGGGGGACGAGCATCAGAGTGGACATGAACCACACATGATGAACTAGAAGAATGCACAGGCACCAAAGCACCAACTCTCCACCTGCATTGTATGGGCAAAGTCTGTGTTCACTCATCATTCAAACATTCACGATGAGGCCTCGACAAAGTATGTGGACCCCTCAGAAGAAGATGACATAACGAGAGTTATTAGTTGCCAGGGGCGAGAAAACCTTGAGTCAGGAAATGAGCCCGACTGAAGTTGTGTTGAAGTTGGGCAAAGAAACCCTGATCAATAAATGCGGATTTGGAAATTGCTGGCAATCTTACAACCAAAGGAAATGAGTTTATGCTTCACACTGTTACGCTGGTGATTTTGGACCAATCAGACCTGCCCTTCCCCTGAGATCTGATCGAAAGCATTTAACCGCTCGGTAACGTTTTTGTTATTCGAGTTTTCCAGAAACAAAGCCCGGTGAATGAAGGGGAGTTGCGAGTCCATGGAGGACGCTGCTGCTTAGCTACAGAATCCATAGAAACAGAATATCCACCTGTTGAAGTGGCTCAATGTTAATCAGCTCAGAGAGAGTGGTTTGGACACCACCAGCCAAAAATGTTACAAAATGACAGTCTGTAGCCTAATACAGTAAACTGAACTATTATTTTCCGACGCATTCACGTGAACGAGCGCTCGTGTGTGTGTGTGTGTGTGTGTGTGTGTGTGTGCGCTGTCAGCGAGACAGAGCGGAGGAAAGGAGACAGAATGACTTGTTGACTTGAAAATAAGATAGATAACCAGTTTTATAGTTTAATTAATAAAAGAACAAGTTAGAGACCTGTTCTAACCTGTTCCTGGAAAGGTAACCCTCAGTGTCTGTTGTGATCTTGTGCAATATAGAAAATGAGATTCATTCGATCCTCCAAGGGGGGCGGGGGGCGGGGGGTGGCAGCTTTACTTTGAATAAAGAGTGCAGCACAGACACTCATCACTGGCATATTATTTGCAGATATTAATTGATCGATTTTCAAAATCTTTGGACCAATGAAGTAAAATTGGATCATTTCCCACGGCACACCTGATGGTCTGTGTGCCGCGACACAGTGGTGGAAAATCACTGCTCCAAAGTAACGTTCTCCTCGTGTTCAGGTCTGAGCTGCAGCTTGTGAAAACTCCTGTTTACTCACACTGATCGTGCAGAAGGCGTTTGACCAGTTAATGAGAAACGCTTCATTCTTCCACCTGTCTCATAGGTGTGTCCCACACAAACCTGTTTACATGTTTGTCCAAGCATGACACTAATGTCGATTTCTATTCAGAAAAAAAGACATTGGTATCACATGAAAGGTTGAATCGTCATTGGGAAATATTATGGGATATACAGCGAGCAGACCTGATTATTAATCTCCCTGTGAGACTTTCTTTTCATCTGTGCAGGAGTCTCCTCTGATACCTCCACATCCCACACTGTCTCATTTGTCTCACATCTGAGCAGCAGGTTTTATTAATGTGAGGCTTGAACTTAGATCTTGACCATGTTCATTATTTTATTACGTGGCTTGTAGTGCACCTTAAAGGTCTGCGTGGGTTTAAAAATAGATTTTTCAGGTGAATGTGAGATATTGCATCATCTCCCTCTGTCTGCATGGGTTTTCCATGTCCCCCGTTAAAAGCTCTGGTGCTGACGGGAACCAAAAGACAAGGTCATAATTCCCCCCTCTCTGCTTCCCTGCACTGGCTCCATGTAAAATGTATGTTTAAATTCAAAATGCTCTTCCTCACTTACAAGGCCCTTAACCACCGGGCCCCATCCGAGAGTAGAGCAAGTGGTTGAACCTTCAGCGACCGAGCGTCCCTTGAACCAGCTCCCACTTTCAGGTCGGGAGGCAGATTCTGTCTCTACCTCTAAGATCAAACCCAATCAGAACGGTCCATTAGTTGTGCTGCAGTAGACTGAGACTGCTGGGGGAACCACCGTCACCGAGACTGCTCTATGCTGAGAGTCTGAGGACAGAGGTTATTACTCACCCGGTGGAATCCCTGTGAGACTGACTGTGATTTGTGAAAGTGGATTATATAAATAAAACATGCTTCGTTTTGATTCCTCCAGGCATTAACTGCATCCCACAGACTGTTGGTAGCTTAATTAAGTCCTATTAGATGAATTCACGGAGAGGTTTTGTCCGTAATGGGGATGAATATGATCTGTGTTTACTCTCTTGCATCAAATGGGTTTGGTTTTCATCAGCTCAGCTCAGCTCTGATCAGACGTAATGGACAAATGACACTTGGCTAAGTTGCCAAGAGATCGAGTACAGAGATGAGCAGTTTTCTGTGCATTCCTGACACCTGCACATGGTGAACCAGGAACAAACTATGAACCGGATGAACCAGGAATAAACAGAGGCCGACTCCTAAGCTGCCAGTACAACAGCTTTTTACACCAGATTTTATCGAAATACTAAACCCGGAAAACACCTGAAAATCTTGGCGTAAGCAAGACACCACGGACTCTAAATTGTCTGTAAGTGTGAAAATAAACGTGAATGATCTCTTTAGTCAACAACTGCCAAACGGCTTCCGCTCCGCCTGCGGGACTGATGATTTGTATAATGAGTGGAAGAAGGTGAATATCTGTGAAATTGACTTTGTAGTGCGTTTTGGTTTCATCTCCAACAACTCTCAGGGTAGAGACAGCCGATAAGATCAGAAAGGGGTTTTTGAACGTGTGCATTAATAGAGAGGAGAGACAGCAGGTCTGGTTCTGCTGGTTGCGGCTCTTTTACCTTGTGCCGTCATGAAATCGGCAAAGTTCCAGATGAGTTCCCCAATGACATACTGCTTCCTCTTCTGGTCAAACACTTTGTGGTAGCTCTGCAGGACGATCTTCTGGTACTCCTCTGTGAACATCATGGGTGGATCCTGGGACATGACAGGAACGAGACAAGAGAGTTGCTCCGGGAGATGAAAAAAATGTGCTTCGTAGACAAACAGAACTGCTGATCAAGCCATTGAATGCGTATTTTGTATGCGACTTCTCACACTGTGAAGACCCGGAACGGCATCGGCTCCATATTCGCTCTGGATGATAGGTCTCTGGTACTTCCCGTACCAGTTCTCAAACTGGGTGTTGAGCTGGATGGGGATGACCTCTAGGTGGCCGGGATCATGGTACCAGGAAAAGTAACTGTTGACACAGATCACATCCACATAGGGAGCCTGGGGACAAGAGAGAGGACGATACATTACTCACAGAAATACTTATAGGCTTGATCAGATGGCTTTGTTAACGGGTGTGACAATGTCCATCGAAGTTCTCCTTTTGTAAAAGCAGCATTTATTGAGTGAGCATTGGCAGTTATGATTAGCATTTTCAACTGACGCGATATTAGGTGTCAATCTCATAAAGCCGGTGCCCAACTGCGGTAAAACAAAGCATAAGTAAGTGCATTAAAGGTTTCGTGTGACGGTTTTAGTGACATCTAGTGGTGAAGTTGTACGTTGCAGCTGTAAACCCCTCCCATTGTAGCCCTCAGTTTTCATTCAGGTGTTTGCCATGTCCATTCTGGGCTACTGTAAAAGCATAGTCGCTCATTCCAGGGTAATGAAAGAACCAATATTTACATGTAAATGAATAATTCTAATTCCTTTTTTTTTTTTTTACCTAAGTACCTAAGTCTATTTACTCTTTAACAAACAGAGTGTAGGAATGTTCATGAGTCATGATTCAATGTAAAATATATTGAAACTGGTCAAGTCCAAAGGCGCAGCATGCAGATAATCATATCTTAGTGGTAGGGAAATTACACATTGTCATGGCAACGTTGTGCCACACCCCAAACTGAGACTAGTGCAACATTGCTGGTGACAGAGCGGACACCTCTTGAGTAAATGAAGGGTGTTTGAATTCACAGAATCTATGTTCACCCAGTCACAGTTTGTGTCAGTGTCACTGTCTCTAATCACAATCTTCACGATGCAAACATCAACCTCAGCCACATTACTCACAGAAACGGAATGTGAAAAACTCCCAGGCACGTCAAAAACTCTGTCGACAAGGATTCCTCGACAAGCATTTGAGCAGATAAAACTGGAGTGTAAGCAAACATTTGACCAGCCAAATTTCACTCCTTAATTATTCATTAGTCACTGAAGAGGTTGTTTAGTTTAAGTATGAGAAGAATTCAGTGTCAGGATCAGAAGGGTGGGATACAATTCTACTCTGCCCATTTTCACTTCATGAAGCAGCACACGCCTCGACACTTACGTACTCTTTCTCTCCCAAAGTGTCAAAGTGACCCGCAGTTATTTGGTCACTTAGTTTTAGTCAGTAAAAGTCCACAGAACCCAGAACCTGTTCCACCGCTGCTGCACACAGACTAAAGATGTTTATTCAAAGAACAACTTAACGAGCACTGAATAGTCTGACATCACTCATTTGCTTTGTGAAGACACCCCCATCACTTTTGATGAGGGTGTCTTCAGATTTATGTATTTTCTCTCAATACTGAATAAACTGTGTGCTACTGATATTGTAGTGAGGACTGTGCAGACTCACCCCTCTGTCGCGAGCATAGTTACTGTCAGTGATGTAGGTGACAGGCCTGGTGGGGTCCAGAGCTTTAGTGTGTGTTATCAAGGTCCTGTGGGGAAGGGAAAAAAAAAGTGAAGTCAATTCGGTGTTGACTTATTTTATGACTGGTCGAATATCGTGAGCAATATTCAGCATTTTGTTATTTACAAAAATAAATGGAAAAATGGCGCCACTGCAGCTGTGTCAATCCACCGGTTCCTGTTATCACTCACCACTCCACCTCACTTCATTTCTTTTTACCTTTCTGCTCATAAAACAGAATGTTAATGTTTAGCATGTTTCATACAAAAAATGTTAAACATGTTCCCATATAATACATTTCTGAAAGGTACTTCAATGAATTGCCTATGTTTATTACGGTTTATTTGAGAGCTGTTTCAATATGTCTGTTTTTATTCCATTTCAGTGTGGAAGGTTTCAGTTTTAAATACACATGAGATAAATGCAATGCGAGTTTTTGTGTTGAAAATTTTACATTTTGACTAAAAGATCATGCAAGTGTTTACTGGTTGGAAACATCAGCCTCAGTATCTGCCCCACAAACCAAATACCAGTCAACCACTTGAGTAAATGTGGAACAGATTGTCAACTGTTCAGTTGTACTCAAAAAAGTCCTAGTTTACTACAAGATTGGTTCACTCTGCTCAGTACATGAATCGAGTATATATGTATGTATTCATATACGTTATGTATTATTTAACCCGTTTTGACAGGTAGAGTATTCACTGCCCTGCTCGTCCTCCTGAAGCCTCAGGCCCTGACTGTGCTGCAGCTGTGACTGTTCAGGGCGGCTTCATGACTACTCCAACAACATTCCATGCATTAGACAGAGAGGGATCAGCTGCCTTGACTTACAAACAAATCATTACCACTCCCACAGACACGGAAAACTCACAAATGTCTTCGTTTTTTTTTTTTTGGGGGGGGGGGGGACCCTGCGACAGGGACTCAGATCTATTCTGTCTCTATCACAGAGAAGTGAAGGTGCAAAAAGGTTTTTTTTTTTTTTTTTTAAACCAAATAGTATTGTATCTCCGGCTTCACACCAGCCAAACAGTCCCTGTGCGAGTGTGTTGAATTATATCGTGGGCGGGGTGAGACCCGTGGGATCCACCCAGAATTCACCTACCCAAGATGCAGTGCTTGAATCGAAAACCACGCCAATACTCACTTGAAATAAAATCCAGCAGGGGGCATCTCTGCAGCAGGCTCATTGGCCACTGACCACATGACCACAGAGGGGTGGTTCTTGTCCCGTCGCACCAGCTCGTCCATGACGATCAGGTGGTGGGCGAGAGAGGCGTTCCCAAAACTCCGACTACACGTGAGCCAGAGGGGATGTGAGGAAAGTGTCAATTGAACTATTTCAGTCAACTTGAAAGATCTAAACTTGGCTTCTTATCTATGCACCAGTCTCTGCTCCACCATTCTGAGTTCAAACTTATAAATCAGCCACTCAACATACTTGCAATGACAATTCTAACGTTAATGTTTACTGGATCTGATACTTAGGTCAACATTGTACTTTAGTTTAGTGTGTGAGCAAACTGAAGTACAGCCAGAATAGCTGTAGGTTTTCAAGGAGTCAAAATGACACACTGACCTAATAGTGTAGCTAAATAAAAAGTGTAGAGTTAATCATGGATGAACCCTTTCATCTAAATGATGCTGGGACCTAAGCTTTGACAACTTTGATCACTGGGAGAAATCCGTGAATATGAAAAAAAAAATCATAGAATCCCATTTATCTTTGAAATTCTGAATATGCCGACCCACCCCGCTTAAATGCGATCTATTAATTTGAATTGGATGAACTTGAAATACACTGTTCTGTTCGTGGGTGTCTGAGCTAGAATCTGTCTTTTCTGAGGCTGCTGTCACACGAGCAGCGAACGCCACAGAATCTCCGGTCTCTCTCCAGAGAGTGTGTATGTGAGAGCGCACTAATCTGAGTCAGAGGCTCGGAGCTCTCAGCGGAGTCTTTCCTGTCCGCCTCCAGCACGGACTCTGGAGAATATCTGATTGAGCTCATTTGAGTGAACAGCCAAAAAGGATTCACCACTAATATGCAGATACGTTGACCATGTTTTTCCACATGCGACAAACCAAGATAGCGAATTGTGGTGTGAACACTACAGGTCAACTTGTCCTCCATCCCTGTGAGCCATGGCTACCAGTGAACTGATGATGACGTGGATCACTTTGAAGTGTCAAACGCATCCAAAGGTCAGCGAGACACTCACATGTCTTTGATGCCCACCCCTGGACACTCATCTATCACCACGATGCCATGGCGATCACACATCTGCAGGATCTCCTCGGCGTACGGGTAGTGACTGGTGCGGAACGAGTTGGCCCCCAGCCATTTCAGTAAGTTAAAGTCCTTAACGATCAGCGGCCAGTCCAAACCTTTACCTCGAATCTGAAACCCAAAGGTAAACAGAAGGGCAAATAAGATAATGGTATTTGAATATTCCTGCGTTTAGATGTCATGTTTAGAATTTAGAAATTGTCGTGAAGCTGTGTGGTCAGTATCAGGAAAAGTGTGCTGCTTGAACAGCTGAATGACACCAGCTCTTCTTTTGATCCTGTGCTGCCCTCTAGTGGCACTTACGTCGGAGTCCTCGTGTTTATTGACTCCTTGAAAGTAGAAGGGTTTGTTGTTGATGAGGAACTGGGTGCTGGTCACATTAACAGAACGAATGCCCACTGGTAGACTGTACACATCTTCATAAGTGGATCCCTCGGCGGCGGCCATTAACCGAACCTGAACGGGAACAAATGACTCCGTTCATTTCTTACAAACCTTGTGTGCGGCGGAATGCTTATCTAACAACTGTAACTCAAAACATTTGCAGTGCAGCTTATTTTTAGAAGTGGTTGAAAGGAAGGACACTTTTTAGCAACCTAAGTCCCTCTGACATGTATGTGAGCACCATGATCGGTGTCTTACCTCTAAAGTGTACAGGTAACCTGGATTCTCGTGCATTAAATATGGCCACCACAGATTGACATCCACCACTTTGAGCGCACCGGCTATTTCAGTGGAGGAGGCGACAGAGTTTCGGTTTCTGTCCAGCAGAGAGACCTTCAGTGAGACGGAGGTGGCCCCTTGGACTGACACTGTGTATGTGACAAACCCTAGAAACACAAGCACAAATGGACTTGTTTCAAAAAACAAACAAACCTCCTTTGAAATGAAAAGAGTTTCACTATGTTGAGGCGCAGTTATTTACCAATGTTATCTGAAAAGTCAGTCACCACTGAGATGTCATCCACATAGGCCTTGGGGGTGGTGTACAGCAACACCGGACGATGGATCCCAGCATAGTTGAAGAAATCAAAGTTGATGTTTTGCACAAAAAATCCATCGGGATACCTGACGAAGAAAGGTATTGATTCATTGCGCGTGTCGTTTTTTTTTTTATTGACCGATAGCGTAAATTTTTTTTTTTTTTGCAGCTCTACACCAGTGTTTACATCATCCAACTCAAGGAGCTTATTCTGTGAGTATTTTGAACACAGCAGGTCATTTAACTCATCATTAGGAAGAACCTCTGTGAGCTAAAAGTAGCATAGTATGACTTCTTTGAAGCCTCCGCATCGTGTCAGCGTTTCATTCAACACCAGAGACATTGAACGTTACTTGGTGCGGTCGTTCAAATGCATGATGTTTCCTGGGGGAAGCGTCTCCAGGGTCAGGGTGTTGTTGACAGCGATGGTGATCCTGCACGGCGAAGCCGGGTCCTCGCGGATCACACTGCCAATCTCGGCCTCGAATGGAAGATGGCCACCAATGTGCTCGGCCACTTTCACACCGTTTACCCACTGAAAAAGAAAGTTGACGTAGTGAGTGGTGTGAAGCCATCGTGTCAAAAACATCTCCCGTTTTATCTGAAAACTGCCACATGTTGCCGGGGCTGGCGTGTGCGACACTCACCACCACTGAAAAATAATGAGCGCTTCCCACGCGGAGAACCACTCGGGTTCCTTTGTCTGTGATCCAGCGAGTAGGAACCACCACTTCTCGCTCGTACCACACCCAACCAATGAAATCTCTTAGATCAGGGTCCTGGGTGATGTCATTGTAGCTGGCAGGAACCGGCATGTCAATCACTGGGCCGGTCTGGGGAAATGAAAACAAACATTTTACAACATTTGATTATATTCTTATTTTTCTTGAGTGGGAACAAGGCGTCTTTATTTCCCTCGGCATCAAAAAATGATGGAAACACAATGAGGAGGGAAAGAGTCAAACAGTTCCATCGACTGCTCATGACAACTGCAAGCTATGGCCTAAACCTGAGGGGTCACAGTCAACCATTTCATTGACCATTGCTGAATAATATTATTGTTCTGTTCAATAAGGCTACGTGTGATTTGTCAATAACTGACAAAGGTGAATACAGGGGGTTTTCAAAACCAGGGGCCACAATATAGACAGAAGAGGCAACATGTGTCCGACATCCTCCTACAACTTCTTGATTAAGAAACTAGTTTATTTAATTCATACTCAGTATATATGTAATTGAATATCAATACCCATTCACCCGCACTGCACCTGAAAAGCATGGTCAAACCATTGTCAAGACAGAAATTAAAAGAGGGCCTTAGGGGCCAATCGGAAGTCACCTGCGACCAGTGGCCTTAGCCCCGCCCCTTAATTCAGTGCCACTACCAAGGCGACTGCCAGCCGTACTCTCTCTGTGCCGTTTGTACACGGACTTCCATTCACTTCCTGTGTGGCGCAAACAAACAGGCCGGGTTGCTGCTGCTCACCTCCGCCAGGCGACTTTTGTACCAGGCCCTCTCGAAGCCCTGGTTCCTGTTGGGGGACTTGTCCGCCCTGAAGTCCCAACGGCCGCTCAGCTCCTTCAGCTCCCTGGAGGAGGACTCCCGGGGGAAGAGCATGCCGCCGCTCAGCGGGCTCACCGCGTCCAACACGGCGCACAGGCACAGAGCTCCGAGCGCGGCGGACACACCGGGACCTCCAGGTACGAACAACATCCCGGACACCCTCCGAAAACAGCAGCACACACACACAAAAACACACGCGCGCGCACACACACACACAAAACGAGCGCACTCCGGGACTCTGCTTCCGGGTTTGGTCATATGACACGTCCCCACGGCCCCCCCCCCTCGTCACGTGACATCCTCGCGTTGCCCTCTGATGCAGCAGAAACGAGGCATTGACACTAATTCAGACATTTTAACATAGGAAATAGAGCGTTAATAAAGAAAACCATAACATTCGTCAACATATCTGAAGTAAATAAGCAAAGTGGACTCATTTGAAACGAGAGCATTTGTTATTTAAAAAACAAGACTAAGAGGATAAGACTGTATTTGTTAGGCTTGTTTATGAGCCACTATGCCAGACACACTAGCGAAGTTATACTCTTTTTTTATTTACATTCTGTGTAATATTTATTGAATATTTTAATTTTTTTAAAACAAAATTCAAAGGAAACAATTCTATTTCCAGCAAAAATTAAGTAGAATACAACATGAAATTAGAACACCAGAAACTGAGAAAAAGAGAATAATATCATTTCTTAAACCAGAAAGTTTTCCATCAAGATCACTTTACTCCTGTAAACAGAATCCTCAGGTTTTGACACTCAGTGCTGTACCAGTGAATAATGGACACTAGATGGCGCAAAACACACATAAATGGCTGCAGCAGAGTTTAGAATAATTAACGCCTCCACAGCCATAGAATTCCCCTCAACTCTCATTGATCATCAATCCAGCTTCAGTAAACATCTAATCGGATCTGAATTGATAATGAATAAAAGATAATAATAACTTCAGGACCCTGCTGTTTCGGTTTTGTCATTCAGCCCTGACAGACTTCACACTTGAACATTATGGAAGAGTGTATTTTAGAAACCAGCCAATACCACATTAACAATAATTAACATTGAATAGTTATGGTCATGTTAATATTTCACAGGGTAAATGCAGCAGTTCATGGAGCAGTGACAGATGTGTATTAGCTCCATGTCGGTCCCAGCATGAAGCAGTCGCAGGTTGTTGGACTGCACAGGTTGTACAGTTTTGCCCCGGCAGCCAAACGCACTGACCATGAACTGCTTTGTTCCCAGTTCCGGGCCCCAGGCCGAGCAGCCACCTCACTTCTCACTGTCCGTCTGCCCATTTTTCATTTGCTGCCATCTGTCTGCCATCCAACTGTTAATAAAGGTGAAAATAAAATGACCAATAAAGACAAAAAAAAGCATCCAGCATCAGCTGTAGTGATTCAGAATCAAATATGAGAGAAGGATCAGAAAGAGAGTAGTCTGATTTGTTCTTAAATTGTTTGTGATTCTTGAATTATCTTATTTGCAAGCATGGTAACAAACAGTCTTTGCTCTAAAAGGACCATTAAAATTGTTTTGGTAATTAACACGTACTTGTCTAATTTTAGGCTCAGTTTTTTACCAATATAACATTTCCTCTAGTATTCTTTATAAGCAGCATGTGTTGATGATTGGGACTTTTCCAGTTTTGAAACCTAAGTTTTGATAAAACTTTACTGTCAGACATGAGACCATCCGTGATGCAGAGGGGCAAATAATCTGCTCCCCCTAGTGGAGAAGATTAGAAAACACGCACAGGATGGCGTTACATTGTGTAAAGCAGCATCCTGGGGTAGCTGTGTACTAAAGCAGCACACAGTGACGCCTGGGTCATGAGAAATCCTTTCCCTGTCCCACTTCTTCACAACCATTTTCCCATGATGCTTCAGGTCAGAGACACATTATTTCTAAGTTATGGAAATCCAGGTTAGCAGTGACAGTCAAGACAGACTATTCCCCAACTGGCTTCATCCCAATTAGATTAAACTCAGCAGATCCACCTGAGACACCGGAGCAAAGCAAGATGAAACTGAGGATAGCAAACAAGATGGTGTATATATATCGTATGGGAATCGTATACCGGATACTTGCATTCATGCAACTGATCTCAACATTTAATAGAATCGTCGGAACGCGAGTCTCATGTAATTGTGGCTTTATAGTCAGTCGTTTCATTATACATCACAGCTTCATTGCACGAGATTAAATCATGGTTTTTGGCTGTACTGGATGTACTTTTGTTGTTCTCATTTTATTTCTGGTTTGTGCCCTTCATTTTCCACAGAAACGCCAGTTCAGCGACAAAAAATATTTGTTGTGATTCATTCACATGGAGGACAGACACTTTCCCATTAAATCAAAACTATTTCACATTAACCGAGTTAAGCAATGTTGTCAGGAAACTCTCACGACAAAACCTAATTTAAGGCTATGTATGTATGTGTATATATATATATATTTTTTTAAGTTATGAGAAGAGTCCGATTTATTGTGCATCCCGGGTCCAGACGAGACAGAGACATGATGAAGTTGTTCAGAGAATGACTCCTCATAGTGCTGCCATCTGCCTGAAATGGATGTGGGGTTAATGGAGAGTTCAGTGTTAATTTCCTGACTCCAGTTATTTTCCCACTAATTCATGAGGAGATTTCTAAATAATGTTTGTTTTGTTTTTGAATCTATTTACGAAGCAATTACAGAGTCACTGGGTCCCCACTCTTCATGCAGGCTGTCTTTTTACACTTAGTTATTCTTCAATCACAAACATCAAGTGGATTTGAACTCGGACGTTCCCATGTATCCACACACACACACACACATACACACACACACACACACACACACACACTCTCAGGCTATAACCTTGACGTAGGCAACAATTAGTCAACAAGGACTTTGTCAATGACGAACACGCAAGTCTCTTTGCCGTCTGTTTGCTGCGTCATTATTCTCTTTCAAGAGTCATCATGTCAACTTGCCTTTAAACTGACTGGTTGTGACTCTGGGATTTATACATATTTTTCCTCCTTTCGCATTTAGAAACACTTCATTACAATGTGGCCCATTGTTCCATTTCTCTCTCTTTCCAGTCTCTTTCATGCTGTTATACTTGTAGGTGAAGGGTCTTAATTTTTTTGACGAATAAGCAAAAAGGACAGAGGAGGAGGAGGAGAGAGTAAAAGGGAAGATACACGATTTCCCCCCCGAAGCCTGAATTTCTGCTGATGTGCTTTCCAGCGCCGCGCTGCAGCTCTGTCACGTCAGTGGTGAGAGGAAACTCTCAGCTCTAACTTCTTCACATTAGTCAATGAAATGCATTTTGTTCCTCCAGCAGCTCATGTGAGTTTCAAACTCAGCAACATTACTTACCAGGTTGTGTGTAAAAGGTATAAAGTGCAAGGCAAAAAATGCCGAGTGCAGCAGTCCGACCAAAGTACATCTGCAGACTCTTGGAGATGTTATGATGTTGTTGGCTGATGTTTGTAGCCGTTGCTGGTTAGACCGGGGGATAAAGAGGCGTATGAGTGCATGGGATAACGTGGGGTTCAGAGCCCAAGGACACTTCATCATTGAACCCCTGACCTTCCGGTTAGAGGACAACTCTTCTAACCCCAACCGTCAACCAGAGCCACCCCATGAATATTACATCTTGTTGCAGAAACCTTCATTCTGTACTTTGGCATCATCGTCTCCGCCCTTGTCCGTTCTGTGGTCCTGGCAAAGTTCTTTTATTTTGAAAAGTCTGTGCCGGTGAACGGACTTTCAGAAAGTGTCCCTGCGGGTCAACCAGGTAGGATGAACACAATCTCTTCCAACCGCCACACTATAAAGTCTGGTCATCATCACAGGCAGACGGGCTCAGTACGGACAGTGTATTGGAAGTCTTTCATCACACTTAAACACATTATACACAGGGATCACGCCCTGTGTTATGAGAACCGAGTCAGATCAGTTCAACCGTTCGTCTTGTCTCTGCATGTCTATTAATAGAACCCCACTTATTAACAAAAGCCCGCTGCTGCTAATTAACTGGTTCCAGTGCGCAGCGGACGTACTTGCGTGTTTCTGATAGTGCTCTCAGCATCCTGCCTCTTTTCTTTGTGTCCACTCTGCCTGGATAAACATTCGCTGCTCGATGGCACATCTGATAAGGAGGCCGAATGAAATGGCCGTGCCTCTGAAACGTCCCGGGGCCACGAACCAAACCCAGCCTGCTTCACACCAGCGTGTCCGCGTGTGTAATCCCCTGACCGAGCCGGCGTTGCTCACGGACACTCGGGGGGGAACGGAGCGCAAATGAGCACAGCGGGGACCTTTAGCGTCGTCGCGTCTTGTACTCGTCGGCACCAATCAGAGCGGAAGGACGGAGAGTTTTTTTGGCTCCGTGCCTCCGCAACAAGTTTGTGCCCAGTGAGCACGTGTTCGAAGGTGAGGGCGGTGATTGAGCGGGCTCGCTGCACGCCATCTCCACATCCGCCCCACGTGGCGTAGCGTTCAAACACCTGCTTACTCCGGTAGAAGCTTCTGGCACAGTAAATAGTGCCATAGAACGTAATGAGAGAGAGAGAGAGAGAGAGAGAGAGAGAGAGGCGCTCTCATCGTGGTGCAGTGGGTGTGTTGCAGAGACATTGTGTGTAACATTAGCCACTAATAGATCATGAGGTTAGTTGAACATTGTAATCGAAAGAGTAAATGTTTCGCCAGAAGGACGGAGCACAGAGGAGTTCAGTCAGCTGAGGCGATGCTCTGTTTTATGACTTTGGGATTCGAACTCTTTCATTTTTCGCTGAGTATGTGCAGGTCTTCAGTCATGAAATACTATTTTCAACAAACTGAAATTTTGTTTCATGCCAGCCCTGACATAAAAAGATATATATATATATATAGATCCAATATATTAATGTTCCAGTTTTCAAAAATCAATTTAACTGCAAAATAGCAATGTTTCTCCTTATAATGTAATATTAAAGTATCATGAAAAGTTCAAACTTGTTTGTTTTCGAAATGTGTTATTGTCATCCGTATTGAAATATATATACCGTATTTAGAAGTATATTCGCTATACATTAAACATTATATACGTATATGTATGTATATGTATACATGTAAACATTTATACATACATATATGCACATATAAAAAACCCATGTACCCATTGATATATACATATACACATGCATATATTACATCTAAATGTACATACACATTACGCAATTATACATTCATACGCACAAAATAGTAAACAAGAACGAGAAACGGTGCAATAAACAACATCATCATCAACTTCATATTTACACGTGCACCATAGCAATACATGTATGTGACGTAAGAATGGCCACGGCCGAACCAAAGTGCAGTCGAGGTTGAAATCCCTTCAGGATTCAGATGCGATAGTGCATTTCCTGCCTCACTGTGTCTCTGCAGCGATGGACAACAAATGTGTGGCAGAGTGGATCCGCCCATGAAAAGGCCGTGTGTCTGCACCGAGGGTCCGGAGAGGCTCAGACAGATTTGCCGTAGCGGCAGATTGGCTGTGTGGGCGCATGAATGAGTAGGAAGTCGTCTCTCGTGCCCTGCTGCGCTTCCCTCCGTGCCAGGCCTTCACTTTGCCAAAGCCCGAGCTGCGATCAGGAGCCCGCACGACCACCAGCACCTCAGCAGGGACCCTTACTCTCCCCCCACACCCGATCAACGGCTGCTCTCCTGCCGTAATGCAGAC
>JAFBJT010110036.1:12500-15482 GCA_016785325.1 Chascanopsetta lugubris | reverse complement strand
AGAGAGAGAGAGAGGGAAGGGGGAGAGAGAGAGGGGGGGGGGAGCTGCAGAAAGACACATGTATTGTAAAATCATATTATATTATACTGCACACACACCGTTCATTTCATATTTCATAAGTATATTTCAATATATTATATTTCTCTTAAATAAATAAATAGATTGATAATAATAATAATAATAATAATAATAATAATAATAATAATAATAATAATAATAAAGTATTCAATAATATTGTCATTCTATGAACGACCTATGTTTCTATAAGTCTGTATAGAAGATGTCAGTTATTCCAGGGACAGTACATGGTGTCAGCCTCCAGGCGCCTCATTACACAGGCTGAGGCAGCAGCAGCAGCAGCAGCAGCAGCAGCAGCAGCAGCAGCAGCATCATCATGTTCACGTGACAAACAAACACATTAAAATAACAAGGGACAAACAGACGAGGACTGCTGACCTCGGCATGACGAGGATTTACTGTCGCATGTAACACGACTCACCTCTTCTTATTCCTCCACTCCTGCGTTTAAAATGATTTATATTTATTTATATTTTACAGAGTGCATGCATTTGTAAACATATTATGCTTTCTATAATATGGAGCTTTAAGAAAAACATATTCTGTTGCTTTGGGGACAATATTTTGAGGAAATAAAGGAATCTGTCTCACAGAGACTGTGATCAATGCTGCCTTCATGTGGACAGATCAAGTATTTTTGACATTTTCCTCTGGGGAAACTGACGTCAAACTCATACGGTTGAATTTAGTCCATTTAATTAAAAATAACAATAAAATAATTTGATTTAAATTGAGGAAGTAATTTCAAGAAAAAGCATGATATAATAATAATATGGTTAACCAAATTAGTTAGAATAAATTAATTTAGATACATGATGTAAATGAGTTTACTCCATGTTATTCATATTACCTGAATAATTTGAATAATCTGAATTATTATTACAAAAAATATTATAGTATTAATTTGACTTGAAACACATCATATTTTAATATTATTAAAGTAAAGGTTTGGCTTCTTAGGTAGAAAAGTGAACACTGTAATTCTACTTTAAATTGTGTTTTCCATTTAAAGGTGCAGTGTGTGAGATTTGGTGACATGAAGTTACATGTTGTATCCATCACCTCACCCTCCTGAACATGCAGGAGAAGCTGTGATCGACTTCAGATGTCATTAAAACTCAAAAGATGTTAAATGTGTCCACTCTGGGCTACTGTAAAAACATGGCGGCCTCCATAGAGAGGACCCGCTCCTCATGTAAATATACATTCATGGGCTCATTTTAGGGTCATGGAAAAAATAAATCATTTAGGTGATTATAGATTCATGTCATTGTTTAGTAATATTTTTTAGAAGTGACAGAACTCTGACACACTGCACCTTTAATAAAGGCTGGAGTTCATGTGGAATCATCATGTCACCTGGATTCTATGAAAACACATCAGCTGCTGCTCAGCTGGTTCACTGGGTTCAGGAGCTGCAGCTCGTGAGTCATCTGCAGGACGCCGCACCGACCAATCAGAAGAGCCGATACTGAAGTCTGCTCCAACACATGACACGTGAGACCTGACGTGACTGTAAAGTAACTTCTCTGTATATGCATTCACTCACCACACTGACTCAGCAGAATTTGCCCCCTGTGTGCATTTGAAACCATCTCATTTGCATACACATGCATGATGTCAGGATGTGCCTCCCGATGCATGACATCATCGTGTGCCATGCAAACGTTTACTCACATATGCATGACTGCTGAGACTGGCCTGCATGCAATGGACCTCTCGTGCAAGCACACACACACACACACACACCAGCACCAGCTCCAGGTCCACTGAAGCAAAATAACTTCCTCATCGCCATTCGAAAGGAAATAGGACACAGAGTCCGACCATATATGGACACACATCACATGATGACGTCAGCCTCTGACATTAGAGCTGAGGTACAAATACTATAAATACTAAAGTACTATATGATGATACATCTGCCTTAAAGGTCCAGTGTGCAAGATTCAGGTTAGAAAAAATTCATTTCTTTGGGCAAACACCATTTACGCTAGAGGTGAGTCCTTTCTATGTAGGCGGCCATTTTGCCCCTCCATGTTTGTACGGTAGCCCACAATGGCCAAGCTAAAACAAATATTGAAGGCTACCATAAATGTAACCCCCGCCTGCAACTTCACCACTAGATGTCCCCATATCATGGAAACTATACCTGTCATGTTGTCACTTCAAAGTAGAGTTACAGAGACAGTACCTCAAAACCTGAGGTAACCCCTCCTACTTCCTGGTTCATCCAAATATGGGCAAAGAGGCGGAACACAGGTAGAGCTGCATCCCATCCACAGAATGTGCCAAGTCGGCCCCAGGTGTCACTCAAGAGGCCACGCCCCTTAATTATACACAATTTCAAACCTCGCGAGAATAAAAATAAGCGAGGTAGAAAATAAGTGACACACCTGGAATAAAAACAGTTGTTTGTACCAGGCTTGAATCATTCACCTCTACAGTTGAGCGTTTTAACATGGGAGTCTATGGGGACTGACTCACTCTTGGAGGCAGCCTCTAGTGGCCACCATGTGAACTGCAGGTTATTCTACTGTCGCAAATTGTAAGATATGACATATATATGCTTCATGCCACCTGAATATATGACATCCCTGATATAAACAAATACTATTGATGCATGCGCGCGCATGCGCGCGCATACACAAACACACACACACACACACACACACACACACACACACACACACACACACACAGAATGAGGTCTATACCTTTCTTTGACAGCTACATGCATCACTGGCCACTTTCCTCTGAGCCAATCAGCAAACGGCTCACTGGGTGTTTCCTTTTACTGCAGCAAGAGGGAGGAGAGAGAGAGAGAGAGAGAGAGAGAGAGAGAGAGAGAGAGAGAGAGAGAGAGAGAGAGAGAGAGAGAGAGAGAGAGAGAGAGGGGAGGAG
>JAFBJT010110036.1:2500-10000 GCA_016785325.1 Chascanopsetta lugubris | reverse complement strand
TTTGGTTCTCACCGTCCCCTCCCACCCTCTGCTGCTGCTGCTGCTGCTGCTGCTGCTGAGAGGCTGCAGCTCCTATGGGAAGGTGTTGGGACGATAAGAAACAGACAGTCTGGAAAAGCAGGGAGAGGCAGGAAGGGGAGAAGGTGGTGGTGGTGGTGGTGTGTGTGTGTGTGTGTGTGGTGAAAACAGAGGGGGGGGGGGGGGGGGGGGGGGGGGGGGGGGGGGGGGGGGGGGGGGGGGGGGGGGGGGGGGGGGGGGGGGGGGGGGGGGCTGACTTTACAGCTGCACGTCTGCTGCTTTTATTCACTTTCTATTTTCTGACTCCCAGATGTTTGTATGTTAAATGTGGGTTTAGAGGAAGTTCACATGCATGTGTGTGTGTGTGTGTGTGTGTGTGTGTGTGAACACACTCACACTTACATCTTTAAATACACCGGGTGGGAATTTAGCATCAAGAGGTCAATTTAAAGGATATTGGATCGATGATTTTAAAAAGCGACAGCTACTGGATGTGGTGTTAAAGGGACAATTTGTAGTTTTGTTCTTTGTGAGTTTGACCATTCAATGTTGTTATAAACGGGTCTGAACCACACACACGTCAAAACACAGCTAACTCAACAATCAGACTCTTAGTTTGTATCGGTGTGTGTCGCCGGAGTGGGAGCGGCGCTGTAGAGTGTGTGTGTGTGCGATGAATGCACGAGGTCGTGGGTTCAATTCCCTCCCTCAGATGCATGTCGCTTTGAGTGTCTGCTGAATGGAATCGTAGAATTCCCGTCCCAAACTGTGAAGTAGTGAAGAGAGGCTGCGTGTTCTGAGCCAATGGCGGCTCTGGCTGCGTGTTCAGCAGCGGAGCAGCCGTGTGCTTCCCGGTGTGATCACTGTAAATGTGACCACCAATAAAGTTACATCAGCTTCATTTCACTTAAAGACACATTTTCCCTCATTGATCAATAAATAAACACTATCGCATTGGAGGGTAAAAAAAATTGCCATAAAAATAAAGGCCTTTTCAAAATAAGAGAATTCATTCTGTCGACAAGAACATGTCCACATGTTTTGAAGTGACTATAGGGAGTGATGTCACTATCTGTGACGGTGATACATCACCCCAAGTTGCAAAGGGAGAGAAGCGCATTAACCAGGCAGACGGAGCACAGCCGTTGCTCCAAACTCACTCTAGTGGTCAGAAAGTGGTATCACAGGTTGACTGCTTCGTTCTCCGTTTGATTTCTCTGTAAAAGCAACACATTGACGTCTTTGGTACGACGCTGGCGCCAGAATTACATTTAAACAATTCACTGATATCTTACGTTCATTTCTAAATATCAAAAATGTCCTATGGTCCCTTTAAAGTTGTGCAATCACCTGAATGTCTGACTTGTTGTTTCTGTTCCCCTACAGCAGAACGATGCCCCTGTCAGGAACACGTCCACTTTGTCCACTAGAGTCCTCCCCACTGTACCTTTAAGACGGGTGGAGTATGAGCTAACGATGGCGTCATCTCTTTATTTGTCCGGGGTCAGAAAAAGCAATCATGGATTGATACGGGGGCTGGACGCTGCCCAGCGCCGCCACATTCCTGCGCCGCGCCGCCAGGCCCATCGCGGCAGCGCCTTCACTTTCTCCTCTGGACACAAGCCCAGTGTTCAACCTTGTCTCTACCTTCACCTCCGATTTCTCTAATGGTATACCGTCATGCCCTGTGTGTGTGTGTGTGTGTGTGTGTGTGTGTGTGTGTGTGTGTGTGTGTGTGTGTGTGTGTGTGTGTTATAGAAGCTGGGAGAGTTAGCTCGCATGCATGTCGGAGGCAGATACACGATCTGGCAACCCTGGATTCCCCCGTGTTCCTCCGTGTGCATGTGTCCGTGTATGAATGTGTTTTCACAAACATGCGAGAGAGAGAGTTGGAAGTCTTCTTGTGTTGCATGTTTTTTTTACGAAAAGAAGAAATAAATAAATGAAAAGTCTGGTTTCGCTTGAATCATCATTTGGTTCTCGTGTCACCAGCTGTGAGAAAGCCTCGTGGAAAATACCCGAGTTGAAGACGCGGGCGCTGGAAATGTCCTCGTGTCACATCCACAGAAAAATGGATTCAAAACTGATCTCAACATGAAAAAGCACAAACCCAGAGTTCCTCTGTGATTCTGAGGGACGGCCTTTGCCCGTCAAGCTGTGGTACAGATGTACGTGAACCAAATAAGTCAGCTGTGTCCAAACTGTGGCCCGGGGGCCCATTTTTATTGGCCCGCAGCAAATTCTAAAAATATAATGGAATGTGGCCCACACATAAAACTTGACTGTATTGTACGTTTTGGTTTCAACACTGGGGGCGGAGCTCCAGCTTCAGCCCCTGTCTGTGAAAGGTACACTTTCGGTTTTTTTTGGGCACTCCAAGGACCAACAAAAGAAACTACTTGTTTCTCCGTCAGTCGCCGTGATTGTTTACTTCCACTGTTTCCCTCTCGTAAGACACGGTGGCCTCCATGTTTACCTCCTGCCGACTTGAACCGTCTCATTAGTCCACCGCAAAAGAAACCCTCCGACAATTTCACATCTCGACTCCAAATGTCTCTCTATGGTCTCTCTGAAACGTTAGTGCACGGACACACACACACACACATACACACACACACACACACACACACACCACCGAATCAGACCAATTACACGTGCTTCCGGGTTTCGCCCGCTCACTGGGAGCTGCTGTGACACTGGTGCAATGGACCCGTAATGGCTGTCTGGTTGCGCAATGGGCCCATGAGGGCGATGGCTTAATGGAGCCGGCTTTTCCCTCATCACTCTCTCTCTCTCTCTCTCTCTCTCCCGCTCTCTCTCTCTCTACCATCTCACTTTGTCTCTCTTTGTCAAGTATCTGTGCAGGGATTGTGTGAATCAGGGGAGGGGGCGGGGCTTAGAGGGATAAGGCTCATTCTTGGATGCGTCCAGTTCATTAGCATCACTAGCGTGATGCTAGGCGGTAGAGATGACCCAGGATTGAATACTCTGCATCGTCAATGGCACTTCAACTGTCTCGTTCATGGTTCTAGTCTTGCCCAAGGACACTTTGGTGATGGTTGGAAAAACCACCACTCCAGCCCCACAAGTCCAGTAAGTCTATCATGCAGGGTGGAACTGGCTGGGGTCTGTTTGAGAGAAGGGGGAGGAGCCTGTTCGAGAGCTGCTGTTGTCAGTGGCTCTGTGATTGATGAGGCTTTGTTATTGTGTGTTGCAGGTTTGTCAAACTCATCAGCTTAAGAAATATGTTCACTTCCTGTTGTTGGCGTTCCGTTCCCTGAGACCTCTCGCTGAAAGTCCTCAGGGAGTTTACTTGCCAAATAGCCAACAATGGTCACTTTTCCATTTATTTATTTATTTGTAATATATATTATTGTTTTAACCGTTTTAATAGCATTTTCCCCCCCCGTCCACTGCTGCAGGTTTTCTTTTTTTATGATATCATCTATCAAACACCAGTGTCATGCTAGTAGAAGTCTGGTCTCTGCCTTTTTCTCTGTCATATTAAACATCTGTGCGGTTCCTGTCACACGGAGCAGAAAGTTCTAAACACATGTTTTATCTGAAGCGCCACTGTTCAATGTAAGTACTCTGTCTGTCAGAGGGGACGGAGGAAGTGATATTTGAAGTAGTATAGAGCAGCGGCTCGATGACGAGCCTCGATCCAAATGAAGAAAAAAAAAAACTTCTCAGATGTCTTTAACACACAACCAAAAATGACCAGCAGGTGGCGATGATCCGTTCTTACACTCAATGAGCGGCATTTCAATTTAAAACCAAAAAGTGCCTCTTTGGGACATGCCCCCTTTTTCTTCTGTCTGTGAAATGGCGGGTGTCAGGGCATCATCGCCACCTACTGTTAAGGAGTAGACGGAACCCTGATGTATAAAAAAAATCCTCTTCAAAATAAGAGCACTTTTTTTCTTCTTAAAGGTTCGCAACCCACTTTTGCGTCGCAACCCACCAGTTGAGAATCACTGGTGTAGAGGGAGAGAGTCTGGGATATTTTTACTGCTGGTCAAGTCTAGAAACACCCCTAGTGGCTGACTGAGGGATAAACACAATTTCACATTGTAACGTATAAGCTCTCTTGGTCACCGTTCTACTTCCTGGATTCCACCCACACATTTCTGAACTGCGATTAACCACATTTTCTCACTCGCTCTACAGGACTTCAAAGTTCGCGCTGACATCGGTAAAGCTCTTACCGTCCACACGGACGACTGCGCCACATAGCTACCGCTACATCTCGCTAGCCTAGCATGGCGTTCAATGCTGTGCGATGGAACGTGAAACCATATCGTTCACGCAGCTCCGTTACTTAAACTTGTAATCGTGGTCGACGATGTCCGACATTAGAATTCCTTTACATACGAGCCACATGCTACAGCAGCTACAAGGAAGCGGGTCACTCCCCCGCCTCCGTGCTGGAAGAGGAACAGGCAGCGTGTTGGTGCCGCATGATTACATTGTTGTGTTGTGGACTCAGCTTTTCCCCTGAGCTTTGCGCCGTCACTGATTTGTATTCAAGCATTTTGTTGACAGTGTGTGTGTGTGTGTGAGTGTGTGTGTGTGTGTGTGTGTGTGTGTGTGTGTGTGAGAGTGTGTGTGTGTTTGTAGTGTGTGTGTTTTCCAACCTTCTCAGGATCATTGGAATTAAAGTGTGGTCCTAATGAGGTCAACGGTTATTTCTTTAAAGGTGCAGTGAGTAAGATTTCATTTTTGTCACTTCTAAAACTATTACAAGGCAATGACATGCTGACATTTTCATGTATTCATAATAACCTAACTCTTATTTTTTTCCCCATGACCTTTCAATGAGCCCATTAATGTATATTTACATGAGGAGGGGATCCTCTCTACGGGGGCCGCCATGTTTTTACAGCAGCCCAGAGTGGACGAACTAAACATCTTTAGAGTTTAAATGACAACTGAAGTCGACCACAGCTTCTCCTGCATGTTCAGAAGGGTGAGGGTGATGGATACAACATGCAACTTCACCTCTAGAGGTCACCAAATCTTACACACTGCACCTTTAAGCTCAAGTAAAGTAGAGTAGCTCCACCATTGTGTGTGTGTCGGAGATATTAATACTTTAGGGGCATCATGCTTTGTAAAACAGGTTTAAGTCAGCGAGGGAGGACCTAACACGCTCGGGAAGGTCTGGAATAATGTATAAAGATGTACGGGAACAGGGTTGGACCGGAGTTCAAGTGGGGACGGCGGCGAGAAAGGAAAGGAAAGGAAAGGAAAGGAGGGGAAAGGAAAGGAAGGGAAAGGAAAGGAGGGCACAGCGTGAGGACGATGGCAGGACTGTGTGAAATGGACTGGTTCTGTCAGGAGGAGTCAGATCAGCAGGGATGTGAGGTCCAGGCCTTTTCACTGAGGATGAATGTTGCATGGGAAATATTATCCCCACCCCTACCATGCATGTTACAAACACACACACACACACACACACACACACACACACACACACACACACACAGGCCGTCACCCTCTGTAAGCGTAATTGTTACGGAGAGTCAGACGTTTAGCATCAGCGCCCTCGGCTGTTTCTGATCTCTGAGCAGGAGCTGTTTGTATTTAATGCTGCATCTCTATTTCTCCTCAGTGTGTGTGTGTGTGTGTGTGTGTGTGTGTGTGTAATGTTGTGTGTCAGTGTTTGAGCAGGTGCAACCATGCATATATGTGTCATGTACAAATGTCTGTCCATGTCGGCCTGCTAACGTCTTCATTTGCTCTCTGTTGAGGGGGGAGGAGTCACAGCTGCTGCTGATACACACCACGATTCCTTTATTATTTATTTATTATTACAATCGACACGAGTGTATGTATTTATATGGAGGTCACTACATTCTACGCACTGCTCCTTTAAAGCGGAGCTTGTTTACTTTGCCCTAATGGAGCCGAACAATTTTCAAGCCGGAAAACTTTCCTCCATTGTCTCTGTCCTGAATCTGTACTCCAGATTTTACAGACCTTCAAAACTCCGGGTTCTGAACTCGGCATCTGCAAAACCTTTTTAAAAACGACCTATTTTTGTGTTTTCAGGTTGTTGCCACATGTTCCAGTCCACCTGTTCTTGAGAAATGAACCCATGTCCAAGCTTTTGCGTCACAGCTACGTTGTTCCCTACACACACAGGCCCAGCAGACCCAGTTCTGTTCCGTGAGATGGAGACAACATAGCAGCTCTGTGACTCCGCCCCCTTCTCTCTGAGACGTTTGAGAGAAGGAAATTGGACGAATCGATGAAACGTCCACCTCTGTTCGTACACATCGCCCCCGAGTGGTTTGGAGGTGTAACTGCAAATCAACATACACAAATGTAGGTCGCGGGCGTATTGTGTGTGTGTGTGTGTGTGTGTGAAAACACAGCAACATCCGGTAAGTGCTGACAATTATTTAATCAGCTGCCCACACGCTGTGACAAACACTGCGTGGAAACAAACAACAAAGGAAACATTACCGTGAATAGCAAACAGGTATAAATAAAGAATTAGCATAAAGCGCCAAACGACTCCGACTGGATGGGACACTTCACGTAAACACACACAAACACTAATGGCCTGTGAATAATATACACGTCTCACACAACCCCCCCCCCCCTCCCCCTCCACCCCCCCCCCCCCCCCCCCCCTCTTCCTCCTCCCCGACCTCCATCTTGCCTCGTCTCCTCTCTGAACACCAATTAACCATATTTCATTTTGGCCACTCACACACACACACACACACAAATGCAAATGATGCCATTTGCATATTAATGGAATCACAGCGTATTGTTCATGTGTTGTTGTGTGTTATCGTCGCGTGGCTCACTCCTCCATGTTGTGTCTGTGGTCATACGTGTGGTGGCTGGATGTAACATGCAGAAACAAGTCACATCACGGATGAATGGGAAACAGTCGGTTTCTCTTGTATCATCCCGTTGTCTCTGAGGTGAAGTCATTCACGGCTGTATGCTTGTGTGTGTGTGTGTGTGTGTGTGTGTGTGTGTGTGTGTGTGTGTGTGTGCGTGCGAACACACACAGCAGCCACATGTACAGATTCCCATGCTAGTGTCTCTGCTATGTCGTGATGACAAACACACGAAAGAGTCAAACATCATTCAAAGGCCGTGTGACTTTAGAATGTGAAATATTATGGGATGGATTATGGTTAGCATAACTCTGTGACGTTTGATTTCTCAGGGTGGCCACTTGAGGCTCACTGATATTTTCTGACAACTTCCATTCCTCGTCCTCAAAACATGGAGGCAACTGGCTCCGCCTCTTATTTGCTCTGTATGTTGTGGGACCTGTGGAGCTCAGAGGGATGAGTGGCCCTCTCTCTGTGTATTCATGTCTGGTTTGCAGATGCATGGACACACACACACACACACACACACACACACACACACGTGCAGGGAGAGAGGAGTCAGGCAGAGGTATTGGACGTGAATGGGAGAAAGCGTGTGAACGCAAATTGGACTGAGTCCGAC
>JAFBJT010110035.1:79222-95340 GCA_016785325.1 Chascanopsetta lugubris | reverse complement strand
TGTGTGTGTGTTTTTATACACACAACCTTATACATTCACATACACATATAAACATACACACACATACATTGTACTTGCAAATGCCCATGTCCACATAATGTAAACAACAAAATGGTGGCAGTGATGAAAAACTATAAGGTGTGTTGGAGTAAGTTTCCCCAGAGTGATGATATTTCAGTTAAAACACAAACTGATAACTCACTGGACTCCATCAGAGAGGCAGTGTGTTTTCCTCCCTCTTCATTTTCATAAAAAACACTTGACCTTTATGGAAACAAGTTCACTGCTCAACTTCGCACGGGGAGAATATTCATTTTAATAGCACTGTTAAGGTCAAACTGGATAAGGTTTCAGTGGCAAGAGCTGCAGGGAAGTGCAAAGTAAAACTCCCGACTCATGGGTAAAACAATTCTTACCTTAAGGAAGTGCAAGGTTAGAGAACATTGTCCTTTTTTTTAATGTGAAAATCAAATATTTAACAGGGGGGTTCAGACTTTCACTCACACAGTGAACAGTGAGGGGACCTGCTACTGCAAACAAACAGTTCGAAGGTAATGAGCGTAATTAGCAATATCAGCAGGAGGATGAGGTGACACTTAAAGGTGCAGTGTGTTAGGTTTGATCAAATGTAGAGATGAAGTTGCATGTTGTATCCATCACCTCACCCACACCCTTCTGAACATGCAGGAGAACCTATGGTCGACTTCAGGTGTTATTAAAACTCTACAGATGTTTTGTACGTCCACTTTTACTACAGTAAAAACATGGCAGCCTCCAAAGAGAGGACCCGCTACTCATGTAAAAATGCATTAATGGGCTCATTTAAGGGTAATGGGAGAAAAATAATACATTTAGGTGATTATGAATTCATAAAATGTCAGTATGTTATTGTTTTGTAATATTTTTATAAGTCAAAATCATACACGCTAAACCTTTAATGCATCTGCACATCCAGCTCACATGTGTCTGCATGTTTTTAATTCATATGATCTCATCCTGGATTATTCTTACGACAAATAACAATTATGTGACTACGCAATGATTCAAGACTCATTTGTGAACATGAACAGGAAATGACTTTCAAAGCCATATTCAGCCGTGTGTTGAACACTGACAAGTCAATATCGCAGAGACTGTGCGCAGTTCAAGACGGAAAGGTTCTTTTTGTTTTTCAAATCATCATTCATTAGAAATTATCACCTATAAAAATGTATAACTTCACGCGCAGATAATTGTTTTCTCTCTCTCGGCTGCACAGCTCAAGTCGCCTTTTCACAGACACGCTGCGATGCACAGATTCCTATTGATTCTGCCGGTGCTATTTACAGTATGTTTCAAGTTTCAGCAACTTTACTGTGGGAACCATCTGTTCATGGTAATATTAAAGGTGTAGTATGCATGGATTATTGGTTTCTCTTGGTAAAGGCACGGGACTAAAAATGGCCATGCTTGTATAACATATGTTGGAAACTACTCTAGTGCCGCTGTACCTGCCTGGTCACAACTGGTGTGCCCCCCTCACCCCCAGCATGGTGGTATTGTCTCCACCCACACACTCTGCCTAATAGCTGCTGCACAGAAACTTGTCATTCTCTGCCAAACAATGAGAAAATGCAGGCAAAGATGTTGGTCATTCGATATTTGATTTCTCTCTCTGCTGTACCTTTAAGATGTGCTCATGCACTCACATTCTCAGGTTTAAGATGAGGCATCTGTGAAGGCCGAGCTCTGTCTGGAAGCACCGTGTTTATTTCGTTTCTCTTGTCCTTTGGTTTTCTAACCATCTGTTTGGGTTTTTACAACGTCGGCCTTTTCACACCCCTCACATTGTTACATGGCTTACCTGGTTTCATGGAGGATGCAGGGTTGAGCACATCCGATATTGGCTGTGTCTGTGTGTACTTTGATTGGTTGTAAATGACGCCAGTTGTCCTTCTGTTTGAATGGGCCAGTTCAGTGTTGTTCATTCCGTTGCCTTAGCGATATCATTACAGTCGTACTCCCAGCATCATCCACTTTAGCTGCAGCATCTCATTATGGTGAATGAATGAATGTCCTTGAGGTTTATGGAATGGAATTGAAAGTGAAGGGAGACATCAGAAAGGCCTCCATTTCTTTTGCCCACTATATCCCAAGCATTGATGTATTAGAACAGGATACAGCACCTAGAGCAATTTCTTTTCCAGTGGCCACTTGTGGTTCTGCACCCAAGAATCCCTGTGCGGCCAAGAAAGCCCTTTACCCATTGACCACCATTGTCATTTCAAAACCTGTAAAACTCTCCTTGAGACGTACTTATGGGTGATTATTGGTCTTTGTATTCTATATATTTATTTTTGTAAAAATGGCAGCTGCTTTTTCTCATAGCACCGATGCATTAAGAGAGCAACACTACTGCACATGCTCTATGGGCCACAGAACTAATTCTGCACCAGGCGAGCAACTCCCACCAAAAAAAAACCAAACCCTGCAGTTTGATCCAACCCTGCCTCATTTGGTCAGTCGATCAGGTGTTGAAATTATCTCACCTCGTAGTTTCTCATTAGTCATGTTTGGACGGATGATTGAAACATTAGCATACGGTTTGCCAGGCCTGAATCGTAAAATGTCTGAAACTCCACTTATGTATTTCATTTTGCACCATAACCTGGAGCCTGTTTAGATTTTTAAAAGGGAAACAACTCACTCGGATTCAACTAATGAGATAATAATTTCCATGATGAAGGGAAATGTGAAGATTTGGCTACTTTTACCTGAAACTTTAATCCTGGACTCGAAGCAATCCATGGTGCTGCCATATCTGTGGTACCTGCTGTTTCCAGTTATCATGGGAGCATGATTTCAGTATATTTTGCTGCCGTTCATGCAGCAGATCTATCTGTAGTGGTACAGGTGAGGTCCCATGATGCTCAGCATATGCTCTATTCACCCTCAGTGGTGAAAGAAAGCCATCGCCCAGTGTTTCCCCAAACACTCCCATGTTAAAATGGTCACCTTTAGACCCTGGAAGGGTCCTGCATCGGATCCCTCCTCCCTTATATTGTGGCATCAGCACCGGGAACACAAAGCTGCACCCTGAATACCAATGGGATGCTGCCCGAGGTCCTTGAAGGAACACGACCACCAGCAGACAAACGATGCCAATTAACACGGGGGTCCCCCACTCATCGGCCCATGTGTTCACTTCTGATTAACACAGCACATTCACTGCATCAGGTCCCACACTGGACCTTTCCCCCGGGGCACTTGCATTTCTCCTCATATCCTTATTTATGTCGGTTAAAAGGTTTATTATGATGCTAACTGTGAGACCCCTCCGAGGAAACCCGGTTACTGTATTGGACCTTTGTCTTCTCCCAGAAGAGGCTTCTACCAGGAGGCTGGAACAAAAATCATGCGCTTGGGGTTGGCCTTCTTGAACACGTAGTGAAGAGGGCAGGAACTGCGAATCGACCGCTTTTTAATGGCTGCATACTTCTATTTTTTTTTGCCCCCCCTCTGTTCGTCTTGAGAGGCTTGTGTAAAGTGTGCGGGTGAATAAAAGTCTTGTGTGGCACTGAGGTGCGACATTGTGCTGCCGGAGAAGCAGCTGCCTCTCACCGCTCAGGGAACATCACCTGGTGTTCAGGTCAATGTTGAAAACTCTGTCTTCAATCTTATCTAATTTGTCATTCGTTCATTCGTACGTTATTCTGAATTTAGTCAAATGTGTAAACTTTAAAGGTCCAGTGTGTAAGATTTGGTGATATCTAGAGGTGAAGTTTCATGTTATATCCATCACCTCACCCATCTGAGCATGCAGGAGAACCTTAGGTTAGTTGATGCTTAGTGTGTCCACTTTTGCTCCTGTAAAAACATGGCGCCCTCCATAGAGAGGACCACCCCCCCCCTCATGTAAATATGCATTAATGGGCTCATTTAAGGGTGATGTAAAAATATAAAACACTTATTTGATTATAAAGTCATGAAAATGTTAGTATGTAATTGTTTTGTAATATTTCTAGAATTGACAAAGATGACCAAAATTGTACACACACCACCTTTAAGTACATCATACAGTTTATGATCTCACCACTTGAGGTGATTGTGGATGAAATTAATTGTCCATCCAGCTGTAATCAAGCTGCAACTTCCGGGGCTGAGTCCAATGCGGAAGTAGAAAAACTTGCAGTTCACAGGTTGGCCACTTGAGGCTGTCTCCAAAAGCAAGTCAATCCCCATGGATTCCCATGTTAAAATGCTCAACTTCAGACATGAGTTAAATATGTTAAAAGCCTGGTACAAACTACAGTTCTGGTCTCAATCAGTCACAATTATTCCTGTAATGACTCCATTGTGCATAATTAAGGGGTGTGGCCTCTTGAGTGACACCTGGGGCTTCTAGACATTTTGCATAATCCAAATGTATATTTAAACACACTTAATGGTGCAGTATGAAGGATTTAGCGACATTCAGTGGTGTATTTCCATATTGGTTGAATTCTTTTTCTTTTTTTCAGCCTGGGAGCTCGCTGCTGACTCTTGTGGTAATAATCGAGGACTGCACATGGACAACTGAACCTTCTGTGGAACTGCTGTGCTACATGTGTGAATAGCCATCTGGTGTCGGCCCCGTTTGGTGAGTTGACAAATATTTTTCAAATTAGTCCGAAATTAAGACTCATGGTGTTATTTGTTTATTTGTGTTGTTGCCGAGGGAACGTGGTGTTTTCTGGTTGTGCACAAATGTGTGTGTGGGTGTGTGAGATAATGGTGTTTTTTTCATGCTAATTTTTCCTCACATATTCTGCACGGTAAATCAATTCTTTGGCCATTTAGCCGTGGTCATGATTGTCAATTGGTCTGGAAGAGAGATGATGGGGGGGCTACTTGTAGTTCATAAAGAGCAATTAGCCCAATGTGACTGTGCTAATTAAAGAGGAATGATGATGGGGCGGGGTGGGGGTGGGTCTTCTGTGTGGAAGCGTGATTGTGTGTGTGTTTTAAACTAAATATTTAATTAACATTTCATGATGAATTGAGTGAGGTGCACAATGGGACGCAATGTGTTTATTGTTGTTGTTGATCCTATGAACAGCATCAGTCATAACTTAATGTAGCGTAAAGGTTTTACACAGATGAATGAAGGGTGTTAGCTGACAGTGTTGATTCTCATGAATCTATTTCCGCTCACAAAACAAATTGAATTGTTTTTTGTGTAGGAGTTGTCGAGAAGTCTCGACACTAATTTATTTTTAGAAAAACAACAAGGAAACAGATTAGTAATAACTCAAAGCGAAAGTCGGCACAACATTTTATTTTCAGGCAAAAACTAGTTATTAGTTTGGGAGCAAATCTTCTATGCCCCCCCCCCCCCAACTCAAAATTGTTTGTCCCCAAAATTCAGGTAAGACTGAGATGCGAAAAATTCCAATTACATTTTCTATGAGCTGCAGGGTGATATCCTCCAAATTGCTTGTATTGTTCAACCAACAGTTCAGAGGGTGCGGCACACTCTCTCTCGCAAAAAGGAGAAAAATAATAATTTAAAAGTTGGTATTTCTGCTTTGGGAGGAACTTCAGCCCTAAATGTTTGTGTGTTGCTTCCTGGAATATCTATATAATGTCCAGGCTCAGTGTTGTTAGATTAGACTTGAACGTTTGACTTCAGAGCTGGCATGGATTCACCACTGACACATTCCTCAGAGATTTATGCAGTCATGACGACATCATACATCTGCTGCAGGTGTGTCAGCAGCACATCCATAATGTATCACTAAGGCACTATCAGGTGACTGTGGAGGCCATTCGAGTCAAGTGAATTCATTGGACCATAGACTGTATATGAAGATGGACGTAGCGTCCGTGACGTCACCCATAGGTTCTGCAGAGTTCTGATGAGGCTCGTAGTGGGCGGTTCACTCATTGCCATTTTGCTGATTGCCTAACTCCTCCTACCTCCTGGTTTATCCAAAAATAGACAAAGAGGCAGCGCACAGGTAAAGCTGGGGTGGGCCCATGGTGCTTGTAACGGGTGGGGTTAGGACCCAAACGCTGTACAAACAAGCAGGACAAGGTAGTAGGGTTTGCAAGCTTTACTGGAGTTGTAAGACAAGCGATCGGGATCAGGCAGAGTGCGTAGTCGGGTACAGAAACAGATCAGGTTACCAAGGGCAGGGGACAAGAGCGGGTCAGTGTGTGTGGATGACTGAGGCTTAAGTAGGGTGACTGGTGATTGTGCTGAGGAGATGCAGCTGTGTGAAGTGTGTGTGGTTGGTAACTGAATGATGAGCTGAGGGTGTAGTGAGTGTGTGTGTGTGAGAGAGAGAGAGAGAGAGCAGGATCGTAACAGTGCTGACCAAGCATCCACAGAATGTGCCCAGTGTCACTCAAGAGGCCACACCCCTTAATCATGCACTATTTTAAACCTCCATAGAATTAAAAATTTGAGAGTAAGGAAAACCTTGCAGTTGTCATGTGACTGATTGGGACAAAAAATGAAGTTTGTACCAGGGTTTAAACATGATTTATTCACCTCTAAAGTTGACCATTTTCACATGGGAGTCATGGGAATTGACTCACTTTATTAGCCAGCCTCAAGTGGCCACCCTGTGAACTGCACGTTTCTACACTCGTATTTGCCTCATTTGTCATTTAAAGACCTGGTGATCAGGGTCCACAGTGCATAGAAAATATTCCCCATACAATTACACCATTATAAATGTAATATCATAACCAAGACTGAATTCATTTAGTTTAAAGCTCAAACGTTTATGTCTATTGACTCATCCATATTATCACAATCAGATCTTGTGTTTGATTCTTCTATGGCATCACCTTATCTAGAGACAATCATGTTTACATCTGATGTATATACAAGTCAATCAATTGTGGGCCTCATCCTGTCACATCACTAACTTTGAAATGGCCTTGACCGGCTGCTTCGTATGAAAGGAGCCCCCCTGCTGCATTGCACTAATCTGATGAAATGTGTTTAATATTGTTGGTTCACTTTTTCAAAGGCAGTGGCTTCATTGCAGGCAGAGCCAACATGCCTGGCATGGCGTATACGAGTGCCGATAGGAATATTAAGCGAGGCAGCCTGAGCAATATAGAATATAAATGAGGCTATTTTACACTGCAGAGCGCGGCGAGCCGACACACAGACTTCTCTCTTTGTAATAAATCATTCCCATTCAGACAGTCTCTACTCTTAGGGCATTGTTTAATACTATCTGCAAGGGGGGGGGGATAAATTGGTTTACATCGCAAAAAAAAAAAAAGGTTCTGCATTCAGAACGCATGATATGATGATGAAGGATAGAATATACTTGACTCATTGATGATAATGAACTTGCAGAGAGGAGTTTTGTCATGTGGGAGCAATATTAAGAGGGGAGAAATCCCAAGTAAGCAGTAAATGTAGCGGAGTAAGATTTTCTGAAATAGCGTTTTTAGTGTCGACCCACGCTTTTCAGCGGAGCGGCATAAAATTGCAATTTATGTCTATACCCAACCCACAATACTGCTGGTGCCTCGGCGAGATAAACATTTTGTCAGAGATGCCGAGGGCTAAAGAGGAAGTGACAATTACTCCCCTGGAATCAAAACAACACTTCTTTGCTCCTTCTCAGTAACTCAGACACTTATGTTAGTCTCTGATTGGCAGATACAGCTTTTTATTTACACAAAGCAAAACGCGTATTTTACTAAGAGCTGCGATTGAGATGAATAAACCCTTTCCTTGAAGCTCGACAGGGAAAGAGAAAGTTTGTTTTTGCACAGAACTCTGCTCCACGTGGAGATTTATAGCGTCGTGTCAGATACAAGGAAACGTGCCAACATGCCATCCCCGCTCGGAGGTTGTTACATAAGTGAGACGGCTCCTAAACCCCAAGACTTTGAACTCTTCAAAGGAGAATTTCGGAGTGATTTGCTTTTATTGCTTTTACACATTAAAGTAACAGTTGGATAAATGGAGCTGACGAATATTTGACCAGACGTGCATGGCTGAACATGCCAATTGTGGAGTATGACGTTTGAGACCACCTGTCATGGTAAATTTGGTTTTATCCGCATTATAGGTGACCAGTGTAGTGCCTGTTATAAACCTGCTTCAGAATTATCCCTTGTCATAGACAGCATTGTGCCCATCACACATGGTTTATCTGCAATGAAAGTTTAATGGCTTTCATGAAAATACTTACCTTTATTACTGTTCTAAATGAATGGATTTTTTTCATCATTACATGTCGACTATGTCTCACATCTGTTAAGCATAGACACTCTTTGACCAGCTTCCCTCAGTAACAGGATCCGTGAGTCGGAATGATATGAAAAATGACAACAAAAATAAACAATAGATGAATTGGCTGAATTGGATAACTGAAACAGCACATTGAAATGTAAACATGTATACAATCAACCACTCAAAACATACAGACAAATTCTCAAACCTATAGCATTTCATCCATGATGAATATTTAAAGGTGCAGTGTGTAAGATTTGGTGGCATCAAGAGGTGAAGTTATATGTTGTATCCATCACCTCACCCTCACCCTTCAGAGCATGCAGGAGAACCTATGATAGACTTCAGTTGTCATTAAAACATGAAATGTTGAATACGTCCACTACTGTAAAAACATGGCGGCCTCTGTAGCGAGGACCCCCTACTCATGTAATCATACATTAATGGGCTCATTTAAGGCGAGTGGAAGGAAAATAATACATTCAGATAATTCAAAATTTATGAAAATGTCAGTCTGTCATTGTTTTGTAATATTTCTAGTGACTAAAATCTTACACACTGCACCTTTAACGTCATTTAAACTATGAGTCACGATGGGACTTTAGTCATCCTATGTAAATAAATAAGGATACTTGTTCTAACTGTGCAGAGACACATCTGCAATATTCTTTGTGATCAGCAGTTTATATTTAAACACCAATACACCATAAAATAAATGTGCAGCTGCACCAATTCCAGAGGAACAGAATGTGCTGGGCTGTTAAATCTAATTCCCCCACAATATGAAACAGAACATATCTCAAAAAATCTTCTTTTGAGGACCATTTCTCCCAATTTAAAATCCCCTCACAATCAATATCAAATTGCTCCATTCCTCATGACGGCCAAAGCTTTGCTGCAATATATGGATATATCTCTTTCCAGGGGAGTAAAAGCCCCTAATTTAGTCTGCAATAAAACCAAGGAGCTTAGAGAAACTGATTCTTTCCAGAACATTAATCATAAAAAATTTAATGGATATCAAATATTTAATACAGTAGAATGTACAACTTGTATTACTATGGCTTTCTCCAAATCGATCATGTAGAGGAAAATCCATAATTAAAATTATGCTAGCAAGGGCAAATCATTAAGATTTCTATTCGCCTTCATGCTTCAGGAAAATGAAATATACACCCTGCCGGTGATGTATAGGCTATTAGAGGCAGAAATAAATTATTACTGTCGCATATAAAAAATGGCTGCTTGATTATATTAGAAAAATAAAAGTACGTGATAATTCTTGTATAACCGAATTGAGGGTCTGGAAACGAAGAACTTTAAAAAGTCTCCACTCATGAAATATAGACTTAAATAGAACATTTATATCTGTGATTTTTATTAACATTAACATGTTTATTGTTCATGTCAGAGCGGCTGCATGGTGAGACTCTGCTTCACATCGGCCTGTGATAAATCAGCTGCTGCTCTGCAGTGATATAAGACGGAACTAGTCCGCCTGCACTGTGGAAATTAATAATGAAGCAGCACTCACACTAATCTCCAGGAGAATATAGTATATCGTGTTTTGGGGTTGAAACAATTTTGTTAAAGGTGCAGCGTGTAAGATATTCCAGAACAAATACACCCTGACATTTTCATTCATTTCAAATCACCTCATTGTTTTTTTAGATTTTTTTGAATGAGGTGTGGGTCCTCTCTACAGGGGCCGCCATGTTTTTACAGTAGCCCAGACTGAATGTACTGAACATTTTTTTGAGTTTTAATGACAACTGAAGTCTACCATAGGTTCTCCTGTATGCTCAGAAGGATGAGGCTGAGGTGATGGATGCAATATGCAACTTCACCTCCAGGTGTCACCAAATCGTACACACTGCACCTTTAAATAAGACTAATTTCCACAGCAGAAATAAACCTTTTCTTCGTGTGGTACCACGATCAGTTAGCAGGAAACATGTTCGACCTCTGACTGCACTAACTCTGCAGTGTTGTGTCGTGTAGCTGAAATCTGAACAAACCTGAGGTCAACAAAACAACAACATCAGCTAGTGCATCTAACTGTCGAAGTGATGACAGGTTCTGACACTCCTGTGTGGTGAGAGTGGTTTTCCCTGTAGACTGATATCATGTCAGTTTGGAGTAGAATACAAAAAAATCTGTTGAACAAATCCTGAAGAACAAATCACAACAAATCAAAAACAACCCCCACAAAAAAGCCAGTTTTACTATTTTGGATTTAGTAACATCTAATGGTGGAGTTACATATTGCAGCCAAATCAGCAAGTGAACCTCATATAACTCATAAAGCCAGTCTTTAGTTTGCTCATTTTCCTTTTCTCTGTGATGCATACTCACAACGTTGTGCTCAGCATGCCTGGTTTATCTGCAGTGAACACCCTAAAACGCCAGTCCTCAGTTTGTCCATTCTTGGCTGCATGTAGATTTGTTTCACAAAAACACAAACAAATCTTAGTTTTGGATGAGTCTTAGATGATTATACGCTGATGACAACATAATTATGATTTACTGAATACTACATAATGTACCTTTAATTTTTTCTAATGTGAGCTGAGACTGTGTCATAACTCCTCACTGTACTTGCACAATACACACTATACATTGGACTCTTGTCATATGCTATTATCCATTAGTGATGAGGGTATTTCTAGTCGCTGTGGTAAGTGTATTATCTACATTTCTGCAATTATGGCTCCATTAGCATTTATCATGAAAGTCCCTTAATGATATTTCGAATAAGACTTAAAGTCCAGCCTCATTACACATAGACTAATGTAATGTAGGTCTAAAACAATGCAACCTGTGCTTATAGATCGTTTCAGATAAGAGACACTAGGTCTGTGTTTACAACTCCTGCTGGCAAAGAATGCCCGCCCCTGAAAATCACTCGCCAATAGTTCACTTAATGTCTTCAGATGTGTACATGAAAAATAAATACAATTCTGAGGGCCCCCTGACAGAACATAGCTGGAGGCTTTCTTTTTTAATTGCCTCCTAATCCTTCTGGAAGTTACGTGCACCCCAACTCATCTCATGGCACTGACCAACATCGCTCAGCTCTTGCAGTGACAACCATCCCTGGTTGAGATGTTTGCACGATATATCAGAAGAGGAGTTTCTCTGCCTCTTCCCCTCTGGCGCTGAGATATGGACAGAGGCCACTCCCCCTTTTGGAGGAATTCCTCCATTCATCCACACATGCCTCCCCCTCTATCTGAGCAGCTCCAATTCCTCTTTGATCTGCTTATGTACACTTGAAAGGCTGAAACACTTCAAACAGAAAGGACCTTAAGCTGATCGTGACTTTCATAAGAGCAGATATAAATATATTTATTCCACTGTCGTCTCATTGATTTGATAAAATTTGATCAATACCTTTAAATAATATATCATTTCTTGTTCTTTTCTTTTGGGACTTTAGCATCAGTTGGGTTTTAGCTGTGGTGCTGTTTCACTCTCATGGGTATAGACAGACCTTGCAGAACATATAGTGCAGTATATGGAGGTGATGCATTATGGATGAGGAGTACAAAGGGTTGGTATAGAAAGCATCTAATCACGTGATCATATCAACATATACTAGCCGGCAGATGCCTGTTTGACCATGAGGTCAGAGGATGTTGTTACATCTATGGCTTCTCTGCACCTGATGCCTCGTGGGGTCTCAGATCTCAGCCTTAAGATACCTTCTATTTCAACTATTTCTATAATGATCAAAACACTATGGCTTACTATGGAAGAGGCCAGTGACATCATCTGCAACTAGCTCCTCCCATCTTTGATTTGGTTTCAAGTTACTACGGTTCAAAAAGCATTGAAGGATTTATTATTATTATCATTATTTATTTATTTATTCATGTATGTAATAATTTACTTGAGTTTCACTGGAAAAACTTGCAGTTCACAAGGTGGCCACTTGAGGCTGGCTCCAAAAGTGAGTCAGTCCCCATAGACTCCTAGTCTCATTCAGTCACATGACTACTGTACGAGGGGTAAATTCTTTCCATCTCATTTATTTGAATTCTATTGAGGTTTAAGTGTGTGCAAAATTAAGGGCGTGGCCTCTTGAGTGACACCTGGGCTGACCTGGAGGCGTCAGGCATCTGCGATGTGTATACAACTGACATACTTGTCACCATTATAAGAAAGAAAAGAAAACTCAATTGAAAAATCTATTATTATTGTTGTCATATTTGAATGACTATGATTACATCCCTCTCTTATACTCAGAGTGATCCCTTGCATCTTTGTTAATTCCACACTCGCATCGCCCTCTGTCTTTATAGAACCATGCGTGCGCATGATATCCTTCCACCATGAAATACAACCTCTGCTATATGAACACAGATGGACACAGGCAGTCTGACACAGAGTAATGCTCACTGAGGTTTCATTAAAAAGCCCCTCCAGCACAAATCAGAGTAGAGGTCATAAGCTGTGGTTGTGATAAACAGCAAATATGAGAGCGTGCCGCAAGCCAAACTACAGCAGTACCAGTATTTTTGAAAGTAGCAATGACAAATATATAAATATTGCACTTTAACCACACTTTAACTGAGTCTCACTAACATCATGCATGTGGAATAGTGTGTGTCAGCTTTTTGGAGACTGTGAGAGTGATGGTCTTAGTTAATTTCCTCTACTTTTAATCTTCTCTGGTTAGATTTCTGATTAGAATCTGGCCACAAGCTGTTTTAAATTCCTTTTAAGTGACGCATTTTGAAGACATGTCATGTTTGAAAGTGCTTTCTGCTCAGATGAGTCCGCTTTGAAAACACCACGCAGAGTCGCTTTCACTCACGCTAACATACTTCTCTTTAATGTTCGAGTCTTTAAAGAGGGACGACACTGATGGTGACAGTTCTAGAACAATGACGCTGAGCTGCGTTGGCTGCGAGACGCAGAGCACAGAGTGAAACCACAGTTTCAGATTCTCTGCACACAGACATGTAGCTCAATATACTGTAGATCAGGGGTGGGCAATTATTTTCTCCACAGGGGCAAAAGAAACCCTGATTGTTACCACGGGCCAAACAAATGTCAAGACTTGTTGTTGTCATTCCATGAAATTATTGAAAACATCGTATGGGCTATTTATTTATGTGTTATCTCTATCATCTTTATTTCTGTAACAATTACTCCAAACACCATTTTATCAAGAAACTGAAATTGATACGAAAACAACATAACTTTATAATCAGTCATTATTAAATGTGTGTTTGGAAAATAATCTACCTTTCTGCTAAAAGAAAAAGCTGAATAAAAAATTGATAATTAGAGGGTTTTGACAATACAAAAAAATTTAACAGTTCCCTTATGCTCCGAAATACAGAAAAATACTCATTTCAAAAGAAAATTGTCCTGGAAACGAATGGGGGTGGTTTTCCAAAAAGTGACTTTTATTTTGAAGGCTGCGAAAATGAGGGAAGGTGCTGTGAACGGAGGCAGCTGTGCTTCCTTGCATGGAAACATCAAGGGAAACGGGAGCGTTTCAAAGTAAAAGGATGTTTTGGCTCATTCTTTCTAGCTTAATGTGTAAAACAGAGCAGCTCGTGCTAAACACCGTGGGCCATATTGAACAATGGTGCGGGCCGGATGTGGCCCACGGGCCGTGACATGTCCAGGTCTGTTGCAGAAAGTTGTTTCTCTACAGCAGCAGTCATATTTTAAATAAATAAAGATCCTGCATGTGTCGCGTTTCGTCTGTGGACTGTAGCATGACCCAGATTCAGGGAGAAGAGGAATAGAGTAGGTTTTAAACCTAAGTGATGTTACAGCCGTTGTTTCCAGGTACTTGTGATTATAAACAGACTGAGTCACATGGAATGAATGAAGGACTCACCACATGTGTAAACTCTGGGTCCCTAATTGCAAGTTGCATTCTGTGCCAAACCGCCCATTTCAGACCACAGGCCATGATGTTAAGATTTGTAATGAGGCTGAATTCTAATGGCTGAATGACAAGTAGCTGTTTCAGCAGCGGTTGGGTGGGATGGCGAGAAAATGGAGTTGATGGTTGAATCTCGGCCCCGAGGACGTTCAAAGACGTCTTTTCGTCTCCGTGTCATGTGACCATGTTTTTAAGAGGCTTTGGTCGGAGTAGCGGCTCCTTGTGGGACGGAGGGGTTCGAGGAGATGTCCTCCAAACAGAGGGTCATAGGTTCGATGCAAAAGCACTGTATGAATGTTAGTGCGACGGGGTGAATGTAAACTGTGATGTAATGTACTTTGAAGGGTCATCAAGACCTGATAACCCTGTAAATGTAAATATTTAACATTGGCGGTTTAAGGAGAACTCATACCGTGAGATCTTGCAGCATTAAAGGTGCAGTGTGTAAGATTTAGTGACATCTACTGGTGAAGTTGCATATTGTATCCATCGCCTCACCCTTCACATTGAAGCATGCGGCAGAAGCCATGGTAGCCCTAAGTTGTCATTAAAGCTCGAAAGATGTTACATCCACTCTGGCCTACTATTAAAACATGGTGGCCCCCATAGGGGTGGACCCACTCCTGGCATATGGTTATGTAAAAAGCAACTGGGGGTGGTTATTCATTCGTAAAAATGTCTATATATAATTGTTTCGTAATTCTCTTTCTATGGATAGATGTGACAAACATTCACAGAAATCTCACAAACTGCACCTTTAAAACAAATAGGAATTCAAAGTAAAATGCTTCATAGCATTTTTTTATGCATAATCATCTTATGCACTCCTGAGTATAGTGGTTGGCAGTAATGCTCATAATAATACTTCATTAATGCTTAACTGATGTTAAGCAGTTGCCATAGTGACGGGGGTCTGGACACTTTTAAGTCGTTGGTGTCAGCAGCAGGTCGGATAAACAATAAATGATCACACAGTAACGGAGCAGACAACAACACTATGTCAGCACTTAAAGAAAATAGTGCCATTCATCAGAGGCAATTTAGCTGTGGGCTCACTGGGCTGCTGCCAAGAGGGGGCATCTTCTCAGTCGGCGCAGAGAATAGCTATATTTCCTGCTGCCAAAGAACCATGTTAAAGAAGTCAATAATAAGCACTGATGTTTTGATATTTGAATTTGATATTTTAAAGTGTATTATCCAATAAATACCCCTATTTGAAATAAAAACCGCTCGAATAATATTTTTCCAGCCATCTCCCGAAATGTTCTCAGCAGGATTCCATACAAGTTTTAATGACTTCCAGTTTTCTAAGTAAAAGCATGGTAGCATTTCTTTTTTGCTGAAGCTATTCGTTTGTTTGATCAGGGTTTTTTATTTTTTATATTGTAGGACCCAAGGTTCTGCTTCATATTGTGATACTTTTAATACTTCTTAGACATATTAAAGGGGACCTATTATGGTTTTCCTCACTTTTAGAGAAGTATCACTAATAAACTGGTAAAACACGCAAAAAATTACCTAAACACATGTTTGAGTAATTTAACAAAAACGGCAGCAGCTTCAGCAGGAGCAGCAATGTCCGTTGCTGTCAACACCCTACATTTGTGACGTCATAAATGTAGGGTGGGCGTGTGTGTCTGCACAAGGAATGTCAATCAAATAGAGGCACTCTCCAACCTAACTATAAGGCTCGAAAGGGCACGTGATCTCGCAATGCATTGTGGGCCGCCCGCACCATTTTAGCAGGCTACAGGCTTTGTTTACATTGCTGAGTTAGACACGGTGCTGCAGAGTCAGAGGCACAAACACGGGGATAAATGGACCGAACAAAACATAAAGGCGATGGACCGAACCGAGACAAACTGGACCCTGTTCTGAAGGCTCGGTATCTTAAAAAAATGAGTCGAATCGGTGGAATTGATCCATACGAGCATGACGACTGGACAAGAGATTTAAATGACCTGAGCTGAGATTGTCGTCTAT
>JAFBJT010110035.1:64632-78321 GCA_016785325.1 Chascanopsetta lugubris | reverse complement strand
GTGTGGAGGGGGGGGGGTGGGGGTGTGCGTGGGGGGGGGGGGGGGGGGGGTCCTCTCTACGGGGGCCGCAATGTTTTTACAGTAGTAAAAGCAACTGTACTAAACTTCTTTTGAGTTTTAATGACAACTGTAGTCTACCATAGGTTCTCCTGCATACTCAGAAGTGTGAGGGTGAGCTGATGAATGCAACATGCAACTTCATCTCAAAATGTCACCAAATCTTACAAACCTTTAATGCACACACTGCAGCTGCACCAGTGTGGACGACCAACAACTAGAGTCCATGTTCCCATCACATCAACCAGAAACATGAAAAAGCTTTTCATTTTGCTGACGTTCAAGAACTGAACAGCACAATGGAGGTTCAAAAACAAATACTTTAAATGTGATGATGAGAGAAAGCTTCAATATCAGAACAGGAGAGCAACATGTGTGGCACCGCAGCGCAAGTGTAAAGAGAAGTGTGTGAGGTGCGCCAAGCATCTGTCAGTCAGTCAGAGAAACCAGATGACAGCACATCACACGTCGACTGCACGTGTAAAAGAAACACATTCTTGGCCTCACACCCGGTGAGTGGAACAGATGAAAGGGATGTTCTTTGATTGAGATGTTATTCTTTTTGTGGAACAGTTAAATCATCAGGCGGTGTCATGTAATTCCTCCGATCAGATGCAATTTTATCCCACATCTATGCGTTTCACTCCTTTTGTTCCACGTACCAATTAGAATCTGTGAATTTTCATTAGAGGAGCGATGTAAAGCAATATGTCAGTATTCAAATTACAATCGCGTGGATTCTGTTTTCTGGGACTTTTGATACATAAATCATAAATGATTTATTCTATACAATCAATAAATCTAATTCATTCATCAAACAAATACATTTCATGAGAAAAGTTAAAACACTGTATAATTGTCACATCTACAATTCTACAATTTCATTTTGTGTCAGCTCATATCCAAAGCAACAAGAGTCAATGAAGAGGCTGGGATTCGAACACATGGCCTCATGCATTCAAAGTGCATGCTCTATATTATACCCCGCATTAAGCAGGATATGAAACTCTTACAATTCATATCACAAATCGGGTCAGATTTATTTATTTATTTATTCATTTTGAACATCAATTAGTCCAAATACAGTTGTTAAATAATCATATTAAAAGAACATAACATAAATCCTTCTGTTTTAATTGTGTTAAAAGATTTAAATCAGGTCTTTGGTATAGCCAAAGCACTCAAGCCAAGTAATAATTTATTACGCCAAATTCATACTTTGTGGAACAACATTGTAGGTCATATATTAGTTTGATAATTTATCAAGAGAATTATAAAGTAATGCAAAAGCAATTACAGAGTCGCATATTTACATCACGCCTCACTATAGTGCAACAAGATGAGATCTCTGAAATGTCCCATGTTTCCATAGAATTCATGGCAAAGGTGGAAAAGTGTCCGCGAGCGTAGCACTGCATCAGCGGAGCTGTACCCGCTCGCTCTCCTCTCCTAAATCATTGATAAATGTTTACCCAGCACTGTGCGCTGCAAATGTGCCCCGGCGTTGCCGTTTAGAGGCCTCAAGCTTGAAACCGGCATAACACGAGGCCAAACTTCAGCTGCTGCATTAATAATAAAAGGCTACAAACAAGAGGTGAAGGACCTCCAGATGCTCAGGCAGCGAGCCGGGCACACTACTGAGTGCTTCCCGTGGAGTGTGTGTGAAGAGGGACCTAGCGTGCCTGATGTCACCCATAGGTTTCTGCAGAGTAATTATAAGGCTAGTAGTCAATGCTCCTCCTACTTCCTGGTATATCTGAAAATTGCCAAAGAGGCGGAGCATAGGTAGGGATGGGGTGCGGCCCATGGTGCTGTCTTAGCAGCCATAGAATGTGCTAGGTCAGACCAGGTGTCACTCAAGAGGCCACGTCCCTTAATTATGCAACATTTCAAACCTTGACAGAATAAAAATGAGCGATGTAGAAAAAAATTACACACTGTAAAAACTGAATGAGATCAAAACTATAGTTTTAAACATATTTAGTTCACCTCTAAAGTTGACCTATTAACATGGAAGTCTATGGGGATTGACTCGTATTTAGAGCCAGCCTCAAGTGGCCACCCTGTGAACTGCAAGTTTCTCCCCCTCCCGTATTGGGCTCATCCGTCAGCCCTGGAGGTTGACGCTCGGTGGTTCCCTTAAGATCACACCCCCATGCCTTTCCACCTCCCTCCCGTGTGACCTCCTGTGTCACCTGTAGACATGGCTGAACACATGTACCGAGATCCTGCAATGATCACTCACAGGCGACAGGCCTAATAGTCCCTCCACTCCCCCACTTTAACCTGACACGTTCAGTAAACTCCCATATAAGTACTGATGATGGATCTGATATCAGAATTAGACTCCGATGTGTGTGAGTTCCTCCTTAAACAACTCTCAGCTCAGACTGGGATACTACTCAAATTGGACTTTGAGACAAATGGAATAGGCTACCTGCAGGGACCTACTATGGTTTTCCTCACCTTTGGAGTTAAACACACTGTTGTAGTGTAGAAGTATCACTAATAAACCGGTCAAACCTGCATAAAATGACCTAAACGTATGTTTGAGTAATTCAACAAAGACGGTGGCAGCTTCAACAGGAGCAGCAAAGTCCGCTGCTCTCAACACACTGCTCCAGTGACATCACTGGAGCAGGATGGCATATGTCTGCACTAGAGGATGTCAATCAAACAGAGGCACTCTCCAACCTAACTATGGAGAAAGCCACTTCACAACAATCGAGCACCTCTGTCGGCATTGAAATACAATTAAAACAACGGAACATATATGAAAGGCGTGCGCAACTTGTTATAAAAAAAGACGACTTCATCCGTTACGTAAAATGATGAGGCTATAGTAAGAACGCTAATATTTACCAAGCAGAGACATCATGTCTCAGTCTTAATGGCCGTCCCGGTTCCGATGGTCCACTCTTGTATTCCCCGTCAGATTCCGGTTCAAGCATATAGGGACGTACTCCTATGTTCATCTGTTAAAATTATCCATTTTCCTTGCTATGTTTATGTTTTGAAGTGAAGGCTGCCGGCTGAGAGCCGCCTGTGAGGGTGAAACTTGCTTGCTTAGAAGGTGGGACTAACCTACATTTTCAGCCAATCTGGGATCGCCTACCTATCAGCCAATCAGGAGTTAGAGAGATTTCAGGGGGTGGGGGTAGAAAAGAATCTGCGTTTCTCCCAAGGACTGAATTCTGGATTTTTTAAAAGGGCTCATTTAAAAAAACAAAAGTGTTTCTGAGACCATGAATACCGTTTATCATCATAATAGAGGATAAAGAACAAGTAGAAAGCCCCCTAAATGGGCATAATAGGTCCCCTTTAAGATAGCTATCTCTTGTGACCAGATTTCATCAACACTGTGTCAGCACCTAAAGAAAATAGTGCCATTCATCTGTGGCAATTTAGCTGAGGGCAGACTGGGCTGCTGCCAAGAGGGGCCATCTTATCCGAGCCGGCACAAAATAGTTATATTTACAGCTGCCAAAGTTGATAATATGCACTGCATTTTTTATATTTGTATCAGTATATACTTGTAAGTATAGTATCCAATAAGTACCACCGTTTGGAATAAAAACTGCTTGACTAATATTACCGCAGCCATGTTGAGAAATACTCTCACTAGTATTTAAGTTTTCATAACTTCCTGTTTTCAAAGCAATAGCACAATAGCAATTCTTGATGGGTGGATCCATTCCTTTCTTTTGATTAGGCTTTTTATTTTTGATATTTTAGGACCTGAAGTTCTGCTTCATATTGTGATGCTAAACACTTTTAATACTTCTATGACATATTAATACACACAATTTAACCTCACTTTAACCTGATATGTTCAATATACTCCCATAAACTAGGTACTGATGATGGATCTGATATCAGAATTAGACTCTTATGTGTGTGAGTTGCTGCTTAAACAACACTCCGCTCAAACTGTGTTTCTACACAAATAGGACTTTGAGACAAATGGAATAAGCTACCTGCGGTCTTTTAAGATAGCTTTCCCCAGTGACCAGATTTCATCTCCTTAAAGCCATTAACTCCTAGTAAAAGAGAAATGAATTTGCTCTGCGGAGAGAACAGCTTCTCATCGGCAATCATTAGTTTAGCACTCCATAATCACCCCTCCGTGCTGTGTGTGTTCATCAGCTGCAGCCTAACAGAGAGCGAGACCACTATCATCAAGGGCAGGATGTGGAAACGGCTCCATAAAACAAAAGTAATACCCAATAAAATAGGAATGCAACCGACAGTGGCGACATAAAAGTGAAAGATCGCCACAGTGCTACATGGTAAACATGTTGTGATTCCTCACATCCAATCCAAAGTGCAACCTTGTGCCGCCGCTGTACCACAGGACTCATCTGTATATTAAGATGAGGGATAGGCCTTTGAACACCGAGCACTACTCGATACAGTGCAGTTCCCTGTCGAGGGCCTGCGATGGCAGCCCCTGCTAAGATTAGAGGAAGCACCATGTGGTGTTTGTAGCTTTAAAGGTTCAGCGGGAACAGGGATGATCTGTCTTCATTGAAGCCACGACTTGATGAGGCGACCTGAAAGGTAATTAAGTTTGATATGTTGCCTCTGCTCCTCAGCCCCACGCTCGCAATGTAACAAGCTCCAGCCAGGAAAAGCAATGTTTAAGTTACAGGCTGCCACCTTACATTTTCTGGGCCTCTGTGATTTTTCACTGTCACAGGAAACAACGTCTGTACATTCTATAATCTGGAGGCTAATGTGTTTTTAGTCTTAGAATTGGGTCGATAGATGCATCATACATCCAGTTTAGCCTTATTGTCACCCTCATACCACCTGTCCAAGTCTTTAGATATCACATTACACAGTTCATCAAATCAAATGGCCTGCATGTATGGCTTTGTTTATAAATTCTCTAAAATCTAATCATTTATTTATTTTATTTACGTATTTATTTTATGTGTCAGAAATGATGCCCAACTGGCAACATCCAACTCTGATGGATTTGTTTGAGGAGCAGAGGCACTTGTGGTTTTGCAGTGTTTTGACAGAGTGGAGGCTCTTCTCTCATAAATTATCTCTGACAAGTGCTGAAAGCTGCATGCATCGCCTAATGTACCTTTTTCACGTGATGACATCAGACGGGCTGATGTTAAACACTTTTTAATCAATCCCGTGAACATCACCAAGCCTCCATTGTCCATTGTTACCTCACCTGTTGAACCCAGTGCACTGTGATACCACACACGTACACTCTAGCAACACAGAGACTGACTATTGTTCTTAAACTGGCACCACTATGATGTAATTAACTGCATTTTTCAGGTATTGTATGATTGTTTACAAAAGGTCGGATTAATCTGATGATGTGATAGCTCAGCCTGCAGCCACGTTGACTATAAATAAACCTTTGCCTCACATTCCCACTGGATCATTTATAATATTATGATAGTGGGGGGGGGAGGATCAGAGCTAAGTGAAACTGGTCTCACATGTCTAACACTTTTTATATAGGGGCAGTGCACGGAGGTCTAAAATGCTTTTGCAGAAACAGGATTAGTTTAGTTCAAAGCATGAAGAGACAGAGCCGAAGTGACCACAGAGGCAGATAATCAATACATCAGGCTTGGTTTACTGAGAGACAGGGAAGCAACTTAATCATTGAAACTGAATTTGATAATAAAGGACATATGACTCCACTCAGCATAAGAATCATCAAACAGTTACAGTGAAGAAGAAGAAGAAAAAGAAGAAGAAGAAGTAATTATGTCTTAAACATCTCTTACAGTGGAAATGAAGCCAAATACATGGGTGAGCTCACAAATACCAGCTTTCCACAATGTGTGACTGGAATAAGCCTAAATTACTGATGAGGTTTGAGGCAGGAGCAGCAGGATGTCTGTCAGGAGAGAGGGGGAGGGAGGGAGGGAGAGAGAGAGAGAGAGAGAGAGAGAGAGAGAGAGAGAGAGAGAGAGAGAGAGAATGATAGCGCTCAGTATCAAACTGACAGTGAAACAGGATATTCAAGTCTGGGGGTGGCCAGCTGCCTAGAACTGGATATGCACCAGGACTCATAGAGCAGCATGGGAGAGACCAGTGATGGCAATAATGGCGTTACTTTTATCACAGATAATCACAACAGTTACTGTTTCCATGGTTACAACATTGTTACCGTTACTGATAATAAAATGTGCTCATGGAAGCTGTTTATACACTAGGCTCTCAGGCTGCTGTTATGTTTTTCTTTCCTTTGGTGAGGGGGCGGAGACAACCCTATAAGTGATGATGATTGGCTGAGCAAGAGTCAAGTTTCATGGAAAGCCAATCAGAGACAGTGGTGGGCAGGGGCTCACACACCAACACATGCATGCAGTCGCAGTTTTCTGTTAAAATGTTTTCTATGAAGTGTTTCATTTGTAATCACATTTAATAATCAGTTTGGTTATAAATTAATAAAAAATGTAGTGGAGTATAAAGTTCCATTCAAGGGGGTGGATCCAAATTATTTGACATATTTGAACATTTGAAAAGTAACGCAATAATGACTTTCCCCGATAACTAGTGACTTAGTAACGATAGCTAGTGCCCAACACTAGTAGCCCTATACATATAGATGATAATGATGACAGTAACATGAAATGTTATCAAAATGATCAAAATACAATGATCGGATTGATCTCAAATGTTGTCAGGAAATGACATGATTACATGTGTCGTTTTCCTCATATCAAAGGCAATACGCTTAACAATGAACCCTCCTCTGTGTGCAGGCTTGTTGTTGCGTACGTCAGACAAAGTAGAGTATCTGTGTCATTTATTTGTTTGACTCTAATGATTTTGTTTTGCTTCGAAAAGCCATCTCTGCTTGTTTGAAAAGCGCCTCGTGTTTGTATGTGAGACATGAGTGATGCTGTATTAAAGTTGAGGCCTCAATCTATTCAAGAAGCTTCACTGCACTATCTTCACAATTGAGTTAGCTGGATGCAATTTGCTGTCTATTCAATGGTTGAGAAATTGGGTTTCAAGCCTGAAGCACTTCCAACATCATGGAATGAGGAAAGAGAGAGAGCAAGAGGGAGGGAGAGAAAATAGTGAAAAGCAAATGAATGTATCTTCATCCCTCTGTGGCCACATTGCAACGAGAGCACATTTTAAATGTGACACTGCATGGAGAAAGTTTTTTTTTTTTTATCTATTTCTTTTTTTAGGACCAACCATTTGAAAACTCCCCGGCTCCTCATCTGTCCAGTCATTAAGTGGCTGCATCATAACCAAAGGCTTATACAAGGCTGCTCCTCTCCTCTATATATGCAAAGCAGTGATTACTGGACAGGTTATAAATCGTGTTATTTTCCTCTATCTCAACGAGAACTGCTCATTGGTGGAGAGGTGATTTGAACGGCCCCCGAATTACAAAGCTCCAGAGGGAAAATTGTACACTTGAATCCGACAGGGTCCAATCAAGGTTGTTTGGGTCCGAGGAGTTGATTGAATTTTCGGGTATCAATCCCTAATCCCTATCAACCTCTTGATCTTATTCACAAAGTGTTGTGATTAGTGCTTGTATTGTTTATTTGCCAGTAACATCCCTACAATATAGCGCTACACACCCGCCCCGTGACCTCCATTTTTCCATTCCCTCCTTACATGAGGAGGGGGGGTCCTCTTTACAAAAGCAGCCATGTTTTTACAGTGGCCCAAAGTGGACGCACCAAACATCTTTTGAGCTTTAATGACAACAGAAGTCAACCATAGGTTCTCATGCATGTTCAGAAGGGTGAGGAAGAGGTGATGCAACTTCACCTCTAGAGGTCATCAAATCTTACACACTGCACCTTTAACACCTTTGACATGTAATTGTGTAAAAATAAAAGTCTAAAGCATACATTGCCCATGAACTGTAGTTAATTACGCATACCACTTTTTATGTGCAGCAATATATTCAGTGTTTTTACCTTTTCACATGTATGTAAATGCATATACAATATTTATAACTTGAATAAATGATAATAAAGTATGAAGAAAGTTATTCTATAATATGTTAAAGAGCAATCACATTTAGTGCCACGATTAAAACCGGCCCCTTGAGTGCAACCATAATGCTGATGTGGCCCTTGGTGAAAATGAGTTTGACACCCCTGAGATTCTAGACCATGTGACATGTGACAAATTCCAAACTCTGCCTCCTCCACAAACAAATACAACATCAGAAATGACCCTAAATCTGGTTGCGTTGTCATTACGTCTGGAACAACGACCATATGGGTCCATATGGCGGCGCTCGTCTGAAGCACCATATGTCATCAGCACGAGCAGGCCGGGGAGCGCTCATTTAAATAATATCCGGGATCAGGTCCGTATGTCGCTGAATTCCATCGCGCCGCTCCAAGGCCTCTTCATTCCTCTGGAATTAGAGGAAGCTGAAGGATTTCATGATTGGGCTTAAATATGGAGCAATATTATAGACATTTGCAGTTTCTCCATTTAGTTCATCTCATGTTTCAAGCAGCAATGTGTGGCACATACTTCAAGTGATTTACTTGTAAGTAGAAATATAATTTAAATTCCACCATGCCTTCTTGCTTTGTTTATTTGACTGAGTGGAAACACACGTTCTGTTAAAACAGTACGACTTGATGAAAATTGCTTGCAGACCTGGTTTTTACAGAGCCGGACCCCACCCTTCCTCTCCTGTCTCCTTCAGCCGGGGTTAAGAATAGCTACCAGCAGCGCCCCCCCCCCCACCCACGCGCCCCCCCCCCCCCCACCCCCCATCAAAAAAGGGGAAACAAGGCTCCTCCTTAAAGCAAAACACCAGGATGCTTTTTAAGTCCCTGCAGGCAATAAAAGGGACACAGAGAGCATTTTATATAGAGGGTGCTCTTCATCACAGTGTTGGCAGGTAGACATGCCCATGGTGTGTCAGTGTGCTGTATTGGGCTGCACACAGCCTCAGAGATGACGATAATAATAATAAAAATGTCTAAATAAAAAAAAAGGGAAAGCATTCGTGGATGTTTGATTCAAAGCTTCTACCGTTCTGTTTACACACTGAGGCAGATGATAAAACATCTGCCCCACAGGGGCTGTACCATGCTGCGGGCTGAGTCGGCGGTAAATGAAGCAGAGAATCAACATGTATGATAACACACTGCATCACATGGAAATGACTTTAATACCTGAAGTGGTCTTGTGTTTACTTCCTGTGATATATAAAAGCTGTTGCTCTCCGCTTCGATTCAGGCTTAAAATATTAGATAATCATCTGGTGTGTTGCTGCAGGTCCAAGTTTTAGTTTGATTACATCACTTTAAAACTACATTTCCATCAGCCAGGGATAGAGCTTTACTTTGAAATTTGGGCCACTCGGCAAAATCCAACACATAGTACATGTTGAACCACAATTGCAACCTGCAGCATGTTGCTGAGTCTGCATTTCTATGACTATACAGCCAACAGAGGCCGTGTCAACAAATTTCAGTATCATCTATTGTGTTGATACTTTCCCTACCAGTTCTGCAGAGTGCTTATGAAGCTGGTTGAGGGCGATTCCCTCGTCGCCATCTTGCCGATGTCTCACTCCCCCTACTTCCTGCTTCATTCAAAAATGGGCAAAGAGGCAGGGCACAGGTAGAGCATGGGTGGGCCCATGGTGCCGATGGAACATCCAGACAATGTGGCAGGTTGGCCCAGGTGTCACTCAAGAGGCCATGCCCCCAATTTTGCCCAATTTCAAACCTCGGTACAGTAAAAATAAGCGTGTATGCAAAGATTTGAGACTGAAACCGTAGTTTGTACCAGGCTTCAAACATGTTTAATCACCTTTAAAGTTTACCATTTTAACATGGTAGTCTATGGGGATTGGCTCACCTTTGAAGCCAGCCTCAAGTGGCCGCCTTATGACCTGCACGTTTGTCCACTTCTTTATTGGGTTCATCTGTCTTAGTACAGCATGGCGGTCTCAATAAAGAAGACCGACCTGCTCTTAAAGGACTCATTCTTGGGTAATGAAAACAATTAATCAATTCTGGTTATTATGCATCTATTTTTTTTAAACAACTTGTATTTTATAGAAATACTTTCACTTGAATGTTACACTCTGGACCTTTGAAATATTTGGTTTGAGATATACAGTTGTGTGTGAGAGCGTGAATCAGCTCAATTCAAGATGACACTAATCGACCGAGCAGCACTGACAGAGAGAGATTTACAGCTATTTATGCTCATGTTCACATCTACAGTCCGTTTGGAGTTACCAGTTAATTTCATCTGCATATATATGGAAGCTATAGGTCACGTGTGTCAAACCCGTGGCCCGTGGGCCAAATGTGGCCTGCAAGATCATCAAATGTGGCCCACATTCATGTAAATTCATATACAGTATTTGTAACTTGAATAAATAATAATCAGACATGAAGACAATTATTTTACAATATATTAAGTAGTAATCACATTTAGTCCTACAGTTAAATCCTGCCTCTTGACAGCGACCATAATGCTGATGAGGCCCTCAGTGAAACTGAGTTGAACCCCCGTGATACAGAGCACGCAAACTTTTCTGCTTATCACTTCTGTATTGGGTATGTAGACATACTGATATATATATATATATATATACATATATACAGTATGTATCAACAAGTGTCTTAGTCTTTGAAACGTTAAAACTCCCACAAGGTACAGTAGCTAATTAGAAATGTAGATAACGTCATGGGAAGTTACAAGAATCTGTTCCAGACTCTCAAGGACAGAAGAAACTGCTGCACACACAAGCTTACACCCACTACACCGCATGCACGTATATTCTTATAAGATGTTTTTGACTGTAGACAGGGTTAGCATAAGGAGATGATTTGTACTGTAAGATCAGATGTGCCCGATAACTTATACGTTTAATTTCTTGAAAACCAAGCAATGACGTGCGGGAGAGTCGGATCAGAGAGTGTGACATGGCGCCCTTAGCATCTGCCTACGGTATATTGCCTAATGTGCGAGCCTGTCCTGTTAACAGGTAAAAGCCACATAGCACAACATACAGCCTTCACAGCGACGAAGTAAACATTTAAGCTTAAATAAATCCAGAGCCATCCTTTGTGCACAAACTTTGCCTTTGAAAAATGTCACAGGGGCCTTTGTCAAGTTGCTGCAGGTCAAGCAGTATTTCTTGTGGGTACCGAGGCAGCCGCACAGTGGAGGTGAAATTAAAGGGCAAACCAGCAGAGCATTGAAGAAGAAGCTGTGAGAACCAAACTTGGGAGTATTATTTCTCGGCTGTCATGTGAAGGGACATACAGTACACACTCCTCCTCCATCAGAGGAGCCGCTGAAGGTAAATAATTCAGCCAGCACGGCCAGGTGTATACGTTCCTGAGAGTTTTGGCTCCATCCCTGTGTTTTGTTCCTCCTGTGTCTCAAATAATACATGAAAAAAAGAGAAAGAATTCCTCTGTGGAGAATTGGATTTTTTTTTTCAATCTTCTCTCCTACGGAATTTGTAAACAGAGCTGCAGAGTTTGATGAGGTCTTGTTGAGGTGGGTCCAGGGGCCTTGAGGTAAAATGGAAAAGAATGGGAACATGGAGGAAGGACTCCTGCTCTTTCACTGGTGCTTTGTTGAGACCTTGGCTCTCATATTGACAGGTATCGCTCAGATATAATAGAAACTAAAAGTGAGTTTCAATCCTATCTTCAACTTTCACAAGGTTCTGAATTTTTCTTTCAAATAAAAATCATTTGATCAAATCTGAAAACTGGGACTCGAGGCTGCACGTTGTTTTGTCATGGACACAAATTAAAGGTCCAGTGAGTAAGATTAACAGAGTAACACATAACATTTTTGATAGTGTATAATACCTGAATGTCTGAGTTGTTGTTTTCATTACATTAGAAGGAGACCTGTATATTTGTATTAGAAATGGGTCCTCTCTGTGCAGGCAGCCTTGTTGGACTACAATGTTTTAACATCAGCCCAAAATGAATAAACTAAAGACTTTTGAGGTTTGTTATGACTGATTGAGACCAGAAATGTAGTTTGTACGAGGCTTTAAACATCTGTCATTCACCTCTAAAGTTAACTGTTATGACATGGGAGTCTATGGGGATTGACTCACTTTTGGACTGCAGCCTCAAGTGGCCTCCCTGTGAACTGCAGGTTTTTCCATGTATGTGTTCGATTCATCTGCCGGTTGGTCCATACACAGATAAACAGATTTCTGGAATTAGGAGATTAGCGCTAACATGCTAATCTCAGAATATGAACAATAGACCTGTTAAATACCTCTGCTGCCACTGTGAGCTTTATAAATAGACACACATACAATGAACACCTATACAATCCACTGAGGGACAGGAAAACAAGGCAAAAGTAAAATATGACTCCTTCAATAACATATTTCCAAACTGGTTCAGTAATGTCAGGGACTCATTGTTAATAGTAAGTCAAATAGGGATGTGAGTGATGGATGTTTGCAGTGAATATGGCTCTAAAATGGAGGGAACAGTGGATGAGGAAACAGTGCATTGCAGATGCAGAACAAATCTCATTGAGGAGATCATGTCTGCAGCCAGCAGGAGAATAAAGCCTCTCCAGGGTGACCTCTGCATGCAACGACCTGCCCGTTCCATTAGACCAAAAAACACTTGAAACGACTCTGCTGGGTCAGAATTGAATTTGCTCCACTCTCATACACTCTCCATATCAGCAACAGTGCATTATCCCTGCAAGGTCAGCGGGGTCAGGTTGCACAGGCCCATACAACCATTCAGTTCACGGCACCTTCATAGCAGAGCATGTGTACACTGAGTGACTGCAGGGACCGAATAGATGTTAAATACTACATGTTATCAAACTGTAGTTAGTGCAACTTCTGCCTGTCCATCAGTATTTAAATGCCATTTGCTGGGCATTTAGCTGAATACGCACTTTTGCCACAGTGCATTTCCGAATCCAATCAGCCTGTGCAGCATATTAGGTGGAATAACTGACAGCCAGTTTAAATTTAAGACAAGTGTGTGATGCTACTCATCAATCAATCAGTCAAATTTTATTTATATAGCCCGCATTTACAAATGACAGTTTGTCTCACAGGGTGGGTAACATCCTCTGTCCTTAGACCCTCAGCAAGAGTAAGGAAAAACTACCAGGGAAAAAACCCTTTTAACAGGGAAAAAAGAAAAGGTAGAAACCTTAGGGAGAGGAGGGATCCACTCCCAGGACGGACAGACATGCAATAGATGTTACGTAGAGTGTTCAGTAACAATTTCCGGGTTCGTCACAGCTCGCTCGCAGGTTCAGGACCCATCGCCAGATCGTTCGTGGCTTGAGACTTGGGATGCCGGTGTCCTCGTCACCGTCTCGGTTTCGTCTCGTTCCCCAACGGCAAACAAGTTGAAAAACAGTCGAAAATTGTTTGAGATAATGCATGTGGTTTCCTGAGTTATATGTAGTTAAATGTAGAGGAATGTAGTGGAATGTAGTGGGGGCAACATAGGGTTTGTGGTAGGGGTGAGAATTCGAGGAAGGGTGCTCAATCTATGTGCTCATTCTAAGTGTATGATAGGAAATTCCCCCCAGCAGTCTGAGCCTATAGCAGCTTAGTATTGACGATTCAACTCAGGTCTCGCCTGATCTAGTTTTGACTATAGGCTATGTCAAAGA
>JAFBJT010110035.1:0-55979 GCA_016785325.1 Chascanopsetta lugubris | reverse complement strand
AGACAAAATACAAAAAAGCTTGACAAACTGCAGATGTCTTGTGCTATTACATTATATGATATTACATTGGCTTTCAATTAAATTGACTAAAACCCCCAAAATGGCTGCCCTTGAAACAATCCTTTATTACATGGTCTGCCAAAACATTGGCTTTCTATAATACTGAGAAACCAATGACTGTCATTTACGGAAACCACCATAGTAAAGTGAGCTCATGTCATTTGCGATACGGATTAGTTATCATGCTGAATACTAAAATAACATGACTAATCTCTTCAGCTGGCCTGCACCATAGTCTGGATACTTGAATCACATCCCCTTAATAAGATTGAAAGGCTCTCCATATAGTGACACCGTGCAAGAAAACATTGTAGTGCATTGTATTTTTGTGATACAACAACCACCACAGTCAGATGTTTACTTTGGGGTATGTGACCATCTGATGCAGTCCATGGTTGAGTTAGAAATATTCAACTTGTGTCGATTCGTGCTTTTAAAGATGTATGGTTTGTGTTCCCCTCGGTGTTACATTACTGTATACGTTTCTTTAAACTTCTTTCCATGATGAAATAATGGAAACACAATCATACTTTCAGGTTCAAAGTCCAATCTTGAGAGAGCTAACAAATATCCATAAATAGCTGAAAGATGAAGACACTCGATGGAGCTCATTTTATTCCACGTCGTCACTTTAACTTTCAAAGCAGAAAGACAATAAATGTGGGAAGGTCAGTTTTGTAAAAGAAATAAAATAAGAGACGTACATATACACATCTCATATAACCCCCAAAAGCTTTATTTAAATAAGGGATACACAGACTCATCTCCTTTCTGTTTTGTAGTCAGAGTGACTCAGCAGAAAGTGGGGGGATGAGGGCAGGATGCAGGAGACGGTGTCGAGGACAATGAAATCCAGTCTTAATCTGTTTACTTCAGTGAGTCCCTTACATAATGGAGGAAATGCCTGGTTGTACAACGGTAGCCAAAAAGATTTGCGGACATTTTACAATTGTATTAAAATGGAGAAATACATTCCAGAATGTCAGTGTCCTCTTGATTTATTTCAGTGTTTTGACCCACTTTTACAAAAAGTCCCTGAACCCACACTGACGAATTGTTTCCTGCCTTTGGTCTGAAGGTGGTCGACCATTATGAGAACCCAAGAAATGTGGGCTCACTGGACAAAAACTCCAAAAAGGTGGGGACCGGTTTGGTTGGAGCTCCAGCCTGCGGCGACGTTATGAAGCTCCAGGTACCACGTATGGAATTCTTACAGCCCTCTGTGTATATGAAGAGATAGACTATAATAACAAGTCAAACGGGAGAACGTCACAGAGCTCTGAGACGCTCAACATTCTTGAATAGTCTTTTAGAGTAGAATTGTACCGTAACGTTTAGTGTTCAAGTGGAAAGAAGAAATCTAGTTTGGATCGTACTTGTATTCTGTGTTCAATGACCTTATTTAGCTCTACCTTACCACCATCCTCATTCATGGAAAGGTAGTGCTACCAGAGGAATTTGAAAGGCTTGCATTGAAGTAAAATGGAAATATAAAATCATTGTATCGATGCGTGTGTAACCGAGCAGATTGTTTTCATAACCCCAGAATGACCCTCGTGCTTAGAAGGATGAAGCTTTATTTATCTGCAACCTCCAATGTCGCCACTAGATGTCTCTGCATCTGAACTTTGACAGATCGAGGTGGATGAGCAGGGGAAGATTGTAGATGCCAGGTTCAAAACCTTCGGCTGTGGCTCGGCCATTGCCTCCAGCTCTCTGGCCACTGAGTGGGTGAAAGGCAAATCTGTGAGTGGGCACTTGACAGACATGACACTTGTTTACTATTTTCTGTCGTTCTTCTTTTTCATCTTTTCCGAAAATATAATTATTTCTTTTCTTTTTAGGTGGACGAAGCCTTGACAATTAAGAACACCGACATTGCCAAAGAGCTCAGTCTTCCCCCGGTGAAACTTCACTGCTCCAGTCAGTCGATGTCAAATTCGCCAAACCACTGAAGCATCTTTTTCAAACTGTCTCACACACATCAACCAATCCCTGTTTTCTTCCAGTGCTCGCGGAGGATGCCATTAAGGCTGCGCTGGCTGACTATCGTCTGAAGCAGCAGCAGGAGGAGCCGCAGCAGCAGCAGCAGCAGCAGCAGGGGGCCGTCAGAGCCAGCAGTTAAACTGACCACAGCTCACGTCTTGCTGCCAGGAAGAGCAGGAGCCATAGTCCACATTCCTGTAGTTCTGAAACACGCACACTTCTAATCCGTTGACGACACCGTCAACCCTCCTTAGCGATGTTAACACCGGGCGTAGTCTGTCACCGTCCTGTCCTGCATACTCTTATCTCCTCAGCCTGTCACCCAAACGCACAATGTGAGCGCTGTTTGAAGTCGTTGGTACAAAGCGGAGCCTTATGTGCAGAATTTGCAATGTTTTCTGAGTGTATATAATTGAATGGTGTGATGGAGATAAAGAGAAAAGCTAAAAGCTGAAGTATCCTGTCTGCACCCTAAGCACTGACCTTTTAAATATGCAAATCAAAGTGTGGCTTTAAACAGTGTAATAATGGTCCACTGGTTTCACATGTGATTTATTTAGTAATGCTTCTGTGGAAGTCTACAATAAAAGTATTCTGATACTCATCTACTTTGTCGTACTTAATGACTTGAAAGAGCCTGAAAACATTGATGTTCATATTATACAATGGAAACACAAAAGTAGGGAAAGGTGCATTATTGAACTCGTCATAACGTAATGGTCCTTGACGTCGAGCATTTCAATCGAAAGTATATACATTCAGTTTGCGCTGTTCTCACTATAATTGTATGGGTGTCTGATAAAAAAGGTGGTAAACTAACGTTCAAAAGTAAGAATCAATCTCAACTTCACGACAAAAGGTTGTAATGGTTGACTGTTATTTTCTCTTAAGTGGAAGCTCACTGGGGCTAAGTGGCCCCATATATCCACTATCATCCTGCTTATCAGCTGTGAGTGTAGGGGAGGGGGGTGAGGGGGGTGGAGCCTATCGCAGCCGCCGACACTGAGACAAACCACCACTCACGTTCACCTAATATACTGTAGTGTCCAAGCTGTGTGTCGAGTGTCAACGGACTGGGAGAAATCGAATTCAGGCACAATTTAAAGATGGACTCTTCTGCCCATCCACACGGACATCACCTGACAAACCTCACACAGCTTTTTTTATTTTTTTTAAAGCAGTCCTTGTTTATAATATGGCACGACGTTGAATTCAGTCATGGGTCCCCTCTGCATTTGAGCATTCCCACACAAAGCTAAACCTCAGCGTTAAAGGTCCAGCGTGGGAGATAGATGTTGAATGAAAAGGAGCCATGGAGGCTTTCATTCACGTAGAGTCACCAGGCCGCCATGTTGCACTTCCATGTTCGTACGGGAGCTCAGGAGGAACAAACCACATCCATATTGGTTTCACTCTTCAGATGCACCGAGCAACTTCGCCAACAGATGCCACCGAATCCTTCGCGCTGTCCCTTTTGGAGAAAGACCTCCGTCCTTTAAAATAGTCGTAATGGTGGAGTGAGTCGTGGGAAAAAAACGTATTTGTGAAGAACTTTTCGACCTTCTCTCAACTGTGGGATGGTGTTGATGTTCAGCGGACAAACGGCCGCATGGGTTCGTAGAGGGTTCAGCTGGAGAACAGGTTCAGTGGACAGATGCCCGGAGGAGTCAGAAAGCCGTTTTCTCTCCTGCGATCAGCTGAAGTGTGGCCGAGTCATTGTGAATGTGCAGAGAAGACGGCCGCACGCTCCTGCCAACGAGAGGCTCCTGTGCATCATCTCCGTCTGGATCACCGGCCTCTCGATGTGGCTGCTCTGGAGGACTCGGCTCTGCGCTGCCTCCTGCTGCTGCTGCTGCTGCTGCTGCTGCTGCTGCTGCTGCTGCTGCTGCTGCTGCTGTATCTTCATCAGGGCCAAGCTCACACGGCTCCCTCTCCTCAGGGAAACTTGGCAGCTGCTGCTCCGGGACGCTGCCACATGGCTGGGGGCTGTCCTCGGGGCCGTGGTGCGGTGCCGCCTCACCGCCTCCGCTCGCCTCCGCTGCGTCCACGGACTTATTTGGCGCGCGCAGGCTCTTGGCCGCCCTCATGATGTCGGCCTGGAGCTGCTTGTGCGAGTCCACGGGCCCGGCGTCCCGCTCGGGAGCCGCTTTCTCTGGCACCTCGTTAAAGAGCTTGGCACCCCCGCTTTTGTCCCTGTGGTCCACGTACATTTTGGAGGGGAAGGACGAGGGGTAGTAGGCGTTGACCTTTCGTCTGCGGCTCACGACGATCGCCCCGCAGACGATGAGGAGGACGAGGAGGAAGAGGGTGGTCGCGACAAGGACCAGGAGCATGTTCTCCTCCAGGAAGCTCACCACCTGGCCCAGGAAGTCCGTTGGCACGGCGATGGGGCCGGCAGCCGTGGTTTGGAGCCGAGCGTAAAGGTCGCTGGTGGGCTGAGGGGCGGCAGAGGTGATGAGGTCTTCCTCATCTGTACTTCCCTCCAGAGAACTGTAGAGAGGAAGAGGCGTGGCCAGAGCGCCGCCAAGCCAAAGGACCACGCACACTTTGGCAGTCTGACAAAGGCCCATGGTTTCCCCGCAGGATCTGCAAAACACAGTGGACGTGGGTGAGCGGAGTGTCGTCTCCATGTGTGCAGACAGTTTGCGTCTCTCGTGTTTTAGCATCGCGCCGCATCGTTATTTCTGCTCAAATAAGGGGATCCTGGAAAAACAGCGCTCGCCACTGTTCTGAAGGTTTTCCCAGAATCCCCGGGGACGACTGTGACCATCTGGACCGTGAAACTATTCAGTCTGCTGCATAATACAAATCTCATTTCATCCCATCGTTTCAAGTCGCGCCACTGTTTGTAAGGTCTGGAGATGGGAGCCAAAGGATTATGCAGATATCAAGAATGATAGTTTGACTTCTGTGAATCAAATCTAACAGTAAAACCTTGACTGGGAACATTTCTCCATGGATTCTGACGACACATCACTGGGTTTCATCATTTGAATGTAGAATCAGTGACTTGTGGATATGATCATTAAAATCACCAACCGTAACAATTATTAAACCTCTTGTGGATCCAAATTAGGTGCCTCAGTTCAATGAAAAACCTTTCACCTTGTCTTCTTTCTTTCTTTCTTTCTTTCTGTTTATATATTTTTAATTTTTAATTTTTTGTAATTTAAAGGTGCAGTGTGTAAGATTTTGGTCATCTCTGTCAACACAATTACCAACTAACATTTTCATAATCACCCAACTGTATTTTTGTTCCCTTTACTCTGAAATAAGCACATTAATGGACATTTACACGGGGGGGGGGGCTCTATGGAGGCTGCCATGTTTTTACAGTGTCTCAGAGTGGACATACCAAACATCTTTTGAGTTTTAATGACAACTGAAGTCTACCATAGGTTCTCCTGCATGCTCAGAGGTGAGGATAAAACATGCAACCTCACCACAAGATGTCACCAAATCTTACACACTGCACCTTTAATTTGATTCACTCTTCTTTTATATTTACCTTTAAGTTTGTATATTTCAATCTGTGTCTAACGTTAGTATTGTTATTACGTATTGTTATTTTTTCATTTCACTCAGCACACTGAGCCTACACCTGGAATAACGCGTGTTTTTATCAGTCTTTCTTTGTTCACTTCGACACAGAGTTGAACTCCTGGGCTTTTATCCAGCTCAGCTCGAACTTTACGCTCAGAAAATGTGAAGCCAAGTCCAGAATCCTGTGGAGGAAGCGCCGCGGACACATGGAAACGTCATATGAGCAAACTGAGTTGAACTGAGCCTTTAATCTGGTGCCGTGCCACTCGTTATTCTGCTGCATGTGTCTTCAAGCTGCAGGGCCACATGAAACTCTCTTTCCCCCCTTTCCCTCCGTCCTGTAAAATCAATCTCCTCCTCAACTCAGACCAAACAAACACAGCCGCACACGCCTGTGCGATCGCACACGCCTGTGCGATCGCACACAGCCTCGGGCGCTGACACAAAGGAAACGGCAATGGAATCTGCGCCAAGGAGCTGGATTCTGTCTTTTTGCCCTTTTCAAACATCTGAGGGGGACTCGTGGAGGCGGGAGGCGGCAGGGAAGGAATCACAGATGCTGTCACATCCCGGATTCCGAGTGTCCCGGCCGGAAACCTCAGCTCCGTCCGCGGAACGGACGAGTGTAGAGGTAGAGGGAGGTCAGTGTACTCACCGTCTGTCCTGTGCAGAGGAACGAGCAGAAGAGGAAGATGTGTCCGTGGGCGTCTGATGGAGGACGAGTGAAACCAGTGTGGAAAAAGTGAACTAAAGAGCAAAGTGGCTGCTCGCTGAAGCCACGCCACCTCTGCAGTTTCAGGTTTCAGGGTTGGAGGTTTGTCTGGATACAAGTCCGTCCTGAACCATGAGGACAGATCCCTCCTTCTCCCGCTGCCTCTCCTCCCCCTCCGCCTCACTTTCAGGGTGTCTGGCCTGGGCGGCCGCACAGATTGTTCTTGTTAGGGCAGAGTTTATGAGGCGCTGTGGGGGCAGGGCCCAGTCCCGCTGCAGGGCCCACTCCCGCTGCAGGGCCCTCTCCCGCTGCAGGGCCCTCTCCCGCTGCAGGGCCCTCTCCCGCTGCAGGGCCCACTCCCGCTGCAGGGCCCACTCCTGATGCAGGGCCCTCTCCTGATGTAGGGCCCTCTCCTGATGTAGGGCCCAGTCCCGCTGCAGGGCCCACTCCTGATGCAGGGCCCAGTCCCGCTGCAGGGCCCAGTCCCGCTGCAGGGCCCTCTCCTGATGCAGGGCCCTCTCCTGATGCAGGGCCCTCTCCTGCTGCAGGACCCTCTCCTGAGGCAGGGCCCTCACCTGATGCAGGACCCTCTCCTGCTGTAGGGCCCTCTTTGCAGCAGGGTCCTCACCTGATGCAGGACCCTCTCTCTAACCCTAACTCTAACCCATGCCCTCAATTCTCCAACATCCACGTTGTGTGGTTCTTCTCGGATTTGTCCTCCTGGTGGTGGCCCTGTCTCCCCGCTGACCTCTTGACCTCTGGGGGAGTCTGATCGAGTGGGGTGAAAGAGTTAATGCAGGAAGAGGTTAATGTTTCCTGTGTGGGCGGCCAGGAGGGGGGGGGGGGGGGGGGGGGCTATTAGAAACATTAGAAACAATGAGGTGTGTTTTTCTCCTCTTGCACTCACATGGCGAGTGTGTGTGTGTGTGTGTGTGTGTGTGTGTGTGTGTGTGTGTGTGGGGCCAGCTCCACAGTGTTTATGCTGAGTCACAGACACTGTGGAGCTTTATATGGTCAGTGAGGAGCAGGGATGAAGCTCCTGCCTCCTCCAGGTTTACATTGGTCTCTGCTCTGTTGGAAGTCACTGTGTTGGAATGTATCAACAAAAAAAGATTAAAGAGATGATGAAAAATAAATCGTGGTTTCACAGAAGCTGGATGAAGTGTCCATGGCTCTGGAGGGGAAGTCAATATGAAACGAAGTCCTGCCGTGGGGCAGAGGAACCTGATCTTTCATGAAGCTCTTCACAAACACAGGAAGTGACAGAGACGTGGTGGACAAACTGCACCTGGTTTTATCTTCCATGTTCCAGCTTTTATTTTGAAGGAATAACATAAATATCCGAACAATATTTGACAGACACAACCAAATAATCAACAGCACCTCCCCGGTTCCCTTCTTTTTATGTTTGAATGGTGAATGTTGTTCACCGTGGGAGGTGCCGCTGCCGGGTCAGGGTCCTGGTTCCGTCCAGTTTGATGTCCACCTCTGGCTCAGTGTCGGCTGAGATTGCTTCCAGAGACGACTGTGACCTTTGACCTGTTCTCACCCAGGTCCGCTCGCATTCTTACGCTGAAGTTTTAGAAAAGCGCCACGGTGAAGATGATATTTGGACTAAATGCTCAGTGCTTTCAGTTTCCTGGAGGGTTTGAGACCCCCGCTCCAAAGTACTTGTCCTGATGTCTCTGAGAGTGAACCATCAGCGCTAACTGTTTTCATTTCCGTAAAAGGAGCCCTTTATGTTCAGCGTGACAGCAGGTCCGAACCCAACACTAACCATGCTGCCGAGCGGATAAATGAAAGGATGACTGAACCGGCCGTTCCTCTGGAGCAGAATGCATCAACCCTGCACTTGATCGTACACACTGTGCCTCTAAGCATGCGCTACGTAGCAGATTCTCTCCTTCATTTAAAGGTGCGGTGTGCACGATTTGGTGACATCTAGGGGTGAAGTTGCATGTTGTGTCCTTCACCTCACCCTCACCCTTCTGATCGTGCAGGAGAAGCTATGGTCGACTTCAGTTGTCATTCAAACTCATTAGCTGTTTAATACGTCCACTGTTACTACTGTAAAAACATGGCGGCCTCCATAGAGAGGACCCCCTCCTCATTACATGTATTAATGGGCTAGTGGAAAAAAATACAACCTTTGATGAAAATGTGTATATGTAATTGTTTCGTAATATTTTTAGAAGTGACAAAAATGGCAGAACTCTTACACACTGCACCTTTTCAGGTTTAACGATGTTTTGTGAAACCGTCAATTCAATCACACCTCAGCTGAGCCGCTGAAACGAAAGCGACGGCCCTTTGTCTCTATTTCACAAGTCTTTAAGGAAACGTGTGACTGACTGTGAAGTAATAACTCACGTCACAAAACGATTGACTTCAAAGACTCAATCACTCAACGGTTTCAGATGATCACAGAATCTCCATCTCCAAACAAACACATCCAAGGAGCTGTGACATTAACCTTATGATAAAAGTACTCATGACATATTAATACAAAACTACTGGAGGATTTGTGACACAACATGTTTCCCCGTGTTTAGTCGCTGAGCAAAATAACTGAAACAGCTCTGAAACTCTCAAATTCGACATTAAAAATGATTCACTCTTCCCTATCATACATGTTTCCTGTTACATGAGCATGAAGTAGTGCTGTTTTTATGTGTGTGTGTGTGTGTGTGTGTGTGTGTGTGTGTGTGTGTGTGTTCAGTATCTACTTCCTGTGTGGGCGTGCGCTGATGCTTAACCACCAACATCAAAGAGGAAGCACTGGTTTATTATCAAAACAGCAACTATCTCCACATCGCCGCCTCTGACACCGGCCCGGTGGTCCGATCAGGCCACTCTGGCTCAGACGGGTTGTCCGCTGGACAGAGCGTCGATGGTTTGAACCCCAATTCCTCCTGTCTTTGGGCGAGATACGCGGATTCCAACGTCGCCCCGTCAGTCTGGTGTGTGTGTGTGTGTGTGTGTGTGTGTGTGTGTGTGTGTGTGTGCGACAAGTCTCAAACATATCTGTCATTTTCGGGCAGGAAGCTGCTGAGGGTGACGTTGTCTCCTCCGTCCTCATCGCTGTCTCCTCCGCTGGGCAACACCAGGACCCCGTTGGCGATGGGGGCGCGATACCTCTGGTAGGTGAACTCCTTCTCGGGCAGCAGGGCCGAGATGCACATCATCTCCGTCGCCTGCCCCCGGCTCCTGACCGTGCCCCTCCTGGACAGCAGCCTGTTACACAGGACGAAGGTGGACACCATGAAGGCCACGGTCAGCAGGGCCATGGAGGCCACGGCGATGAGGCAGCGGTTGGTGACGCCGCGGGCGGAGCAGGGCGGAGCTTCGGCGGCGGGGCCGGGTGAGGGGTCGGAGGGTTGGCAGGGTGGCGCCGCGGACGGCGGCGGCGGCGGCTTCCTGGTGAAAATCCCTGCTGGACGGGTGGAGGCGGCAGGGGTGGAGGAGGAGGAGGGATGGGGGGCGGCGGAGGCCGGGGAGCGTGGCGAGGAGACGGGGTGGACATCAGGTCGGGGGGTGGGCGACGGTGTCTCGGGGCCGCCGGTGGGCTGAGCGGGTGGCGGAGAGGCGGAATCAGAGGCTGTGGAACCGCTGCTGGCGTCATGTGAGGCCTGAGAAGAAGCTGCGCCGGAGGAGACATCGGATGTAACTCCGGGCTGAGCGGTGGACATGGTGGACATGGTGGACATGGTGGACATGGTGGACATGGTGGACAGGAGCTTTGTGGAGGACGCTCCTGTCTCTGAAGCGGCTCTGCCGGTGGATGATTGCGCAGTCGCCTCCTCGTCCGTGGGCCTCGATGTTTGCCGCCCACCGACAGAGGGCCGCGTGGCGCCCGAGGGCCCGGCTGCGGTCGCCGTCGCGCCGGCTGATCTTCCCGTCTCCGCTGCGGCCGTCGTCGTCGCGGTGACGGCCGCACCAGAAACGCCGCCGTCCGAGCCGCTCGCGGCCACTTTGTGTATTTCTGTCGTCAAAGAGGTCGATCGCCCCGTGGTCGCAGTCTCTCCAGGCTGTGCAGAGGTGGGCGGCCGGTTTGTGGTGTGTGGTGCAGCGGCGGAAGCTGATTGGCTGCCGGTGCTCTGTGAGATGGAGGTGCTCTCTGAGATGGAGGTGCTCCCTGAGACGGAGGTGCTCCCTGAGATGGAGGTGCTCTCTGAGATGGAGGTGCTCTCTGAGACGGAGGTGCTCTCTGAGATGGAGGTGCTCCCTGAGATGGAGGTGCTCCCTGAGACGGAGGTGCTCCCTGAGATGGGGGGGCTCCGCGATAGGGGGGTGCCGTCGCCTTTCACGCTCAGTAACACAGACAGCCCACAGAGCAGGGGCAGACAGGCGCTGGGCCTCATGCTGGTGGATCAACGGACCTGCGACAACAGAAGAGGCCGGTGTTTACAGACGTATGAACCCAGCGCGTCGTGCCCTGATCACACGGCGCAGACACACGAACGCGGCTGCGCTGCATTGGTGGCAAAAACAGAAACTTCCTGAAAAGCTGTCTGTGCAGCGTCATCACATCACGCAGGGTCAAAATGGGAAATCCAATCGGGATTCAAGGCAGAGGAAGCAGGTCAATATTGTTCGAGGCTAATCGCCGAACAGCCCACCTGAGAAACGCGTCCGACAGAAAAACGAAATGGAAGATTTGACACGTGTCTGTGTCTTACCGTGCTTCAGGAGACCCAGATGCAGGGAAGCATGAACGTTACAAAGCAGTTGCCTTCAGCTCATCGACGCGGTTGATGCGACACGCTCCTCTCAGCTCTGACTCTGAGAGGAAACAGGAAATGTTCACACTTCTTAAAAAAAGACAAATCACACTTCCCTCCTGGCAGAACCACTGTTTTCCCCCAAACGCACACATTCACCATCGAGCTCCTGATGTGCTCTTCTGACTTTCAAACGTCAACTTTTGTCCAGGTGACGACTTTAAACTTTAAGACAAGAGAAAAACACACACACACACAATTCTTCTGAAATGATACATTCATTTCATAAGAATGATTTTTCCCCCTTTGTCTCAATAAGTTGATTTGGTATTAAATGGAATGCACACTGATACCTCGTGTTTATTTTACAGGTGTGCAGTGCTCTTCAAAAAAGATATTTGAAAGTAAAGAAAAGAGCTGAGGACTCGACTCCACATTCTGTTTGATGACTTGAGTTCGAGTGTGTCGTCGTGGTAACGTGGCCGTCACCGGTGTTACACAACGACAGAGGAGATAACGAGTGCTCGCTCGCTCTAAGAGGAAAGAGACTCAGGTCTGATCACTTCCTGTTGCGATGAGTCACTGAGACGTGCTTGTGAAAGAAAAAAAAACAGAGAGGAAGAAGAGAAGTTTTCAGTTTTTACAAAGTTGTTGAAAGTGCTCAAACACTTTTTGTGAACTTTATCTCTGGTGAGTTCAACAAACACAGGGCCTGAACCTTTTGCCTTTAAAGTTTGTAAAGTGTGACATCATCAGTTGGAGCTGTGATATTGCTGTAGGCTATTGGTTTTCCTCCCGGCTTGGAAGATGAGTTAAAGGTGCAGTGTGTAAGATTTCAGTCATTTTTGTCACTCCTGAAAATATTACAAAACAATTACAAACTTATATTTTCATGAATTCATCCAAATGTTTTTAGGTTTTTCCCCCCATTGCCTTTAAATGAGCCCATTAATGTACATAAGGAGGGGGTCCTCTCTACGGAGGCCGCCATGTTTTTACAGTAGCCCAGAGTGGACATGCTAAACATCTCCTGAGTTTCAATGACAACTGAAGTCGACCATAGGTTCTCCTTCATGCTCAGAAGGGTGAGAGGGTGAGGTGATGGATACAACATGCAACTTCACCTCTAGATGTTGCCAAATCGTACACACTGCACCTTTAAACTTCGGTGCGCAGCTCTCGGAGAACACAAATCGACCTCTGAGAGAATTTCCATTCATTAATGACAAGGCAGGCGGGTCATGAGTCACAGAGAAACGGGTGAGCATGGAGGAGTCCTTGTGTAAAATCTTTATTATGTGCACAGAACTGTTTGTCAGCGGGGGGGGGGGGGGGGGGGGGGGGGGGGTGGGGGGGGGGGTCAGTGAAACACAGGCTGGCTGAGTGGTCCGTCCTGACACCCACATGAGTCACTGCTTCAGTTTGACCCGTGACAGTGACGAGAGGCACCACCACATTTTCACAACATTTACACCGCTGAGATGCAAACCTCCCTTCCTCCCACCTTCACGACCTTTTTACAACTCCCATTTTGAATCCCCCCCCCCCCCCCCCCCCCCCCCCCACCACCCCCACCCCACCCCACCCCACCACCCCCCCTCAAAAGAACTGGAACCCCAAGGTTTTTTGAAGGAATTCTTCCACATTCATAAATCTGATAGGTTCTTATCAATGAGCAAACTGGTGGCAGGAAAAAAAACAATTCAACAGCTATTGTTTGAAAACAATCATAAAAAAAATCCAGCTCGACTACATCATCCTACCAGGTTTGGACTGGAATGTACAACAGGAGGAAAAGAAATGTCAAAGCAGCGCATGAAACCGCACACCGTTCATATTTGGCAACACAAAAGTAAAGAACAATGAAATACTGATGCTACATACAATTTCTGAGTAGTAAGTACAAACTTCACATGAGAATGTTTTACCACAATTTGAAAACCCCAAAAAATAAAATAAAAAAAAGTTAAGACTTTTCCTTCAACACAAAATGTCTGTTCTTCAACACGAGCTGCAAGAGTTTTTCCTTCTTCTCAGCGTGTCGGGGCAGAGTGAGACCGGCGGCTCGATCGGGAGAAATGAAAAGTTCATCTTGGAATGTTGGCTCCGAACGTGTCGGGCGGAGTGAAGCCGAATTGTGAGAATTTAGCCGTGGCTGACGCCGTCCATTCGATTTTTCTCTGAAAACAACAGGGGGTCCGCGGGAAGGCGCGGCGCCTTACATGGCGACCTTGGCGACCTGCTCCTCCAGTCTGGCGATGCGACGGTCCTGGAGGATGACGCGGTCCCTGAGTGACTTGAACTCTCGCAGAACCTCGTCCAGTTTGTCTTCCATTTTCTGTGGAGAGAAATGAACTTCTTTACGCTTGTCATTTAAAAACTTCAAAGGCGGCATGTTAGGTTTCCTGTGCTTCAGTGGGTTGTGGGGAAGTTGTGTGGAAGTTTGAGACGTGTCTGCTTAAAATCTCAACATCCAACAGCAGAGGGCAGACTTTCATCACCAAAGGGCAGCAACACCTCGTCCTCTTTTTGAAAAAGGTGATGTCACTGTTGAGCTAAGAATTGAATAGGTTAGGGAGCAGGACACTTCCTGTATAAGTTGTCTGGACACTGGGCCTGGGGGCCAGCTGGCCAATCAGAGCAGGCTGGACATCCCAGGGGTGAGGGGCTGCATCTCCACAGGGCGTTTGGGGTAGAGAGTGAAAACAGGAGCAGAACATCTCAGACTGTCAACCTCTCTTCCGGTGGTGATGCCAATTAAAACGAAGTGTCCAGAAATCCAGTCCCACCGAGGCGGCTCGTCATTCCCACGGTTATTTACTGAACTGTTTCCAAAGGAACCTTGGGATTCATCCGGGTGCGATGAAGTGAAGACTTGGCGGAGCTGGAGCGGTTAACTGCTGCCTTCTGCTGATCTGCTGAATTTTGACCCAAATACCAAAGTATGAAGTGATCCATATTTTCTGTGACTCGCTCCAACCATAATAATGACTCTGAATGGGAGAGGAACAGCGTCAGCGAAAAACACTGCGCTCGTCTGGAAGGAGATCTCTGAAAACTCAGCAGGCCGAGGAGGGACAGTCTGTAGGAAGGACCTCGTTCAAAAGGGAACCGAGTGAATTCGGGAGCGCGGAGCCGCGCAGGGGCGTCAGCACTTACCACCGAGGGCTGTGGAGGAACGTGCTTCTGGACGGTCGGGGCGGTCTCCACCTTTGGTGCAGGTTTGGTCTCCAGGACGTTCGACTTGACCACCTTCAGGTCTCGGTTCTTGGTGGAGACGTAGCCATCTTTGAGCGAGATGAGGATGGGGCCTCCGTTTTTGCCGGCGAACCACTCCTCCGCCTCCAGGGCGGGGTCCGGGCCGGCCGTGTCCGGGTACAGGTCGTCCTGGAACAGGTCGGACTGGACGGGGGACAGTGACAGGACATGCCATGAGGAAGAGGAGGTTCAAACACAGGAGGAATGAAATAAGGCGTGTTTGAGTTTACCTTGCGTGGGACTGTCATGATGATTGGTTCACACTTTCTCTCATGTAATTTGTAAAACCTACGAAAAACAGGAGGAGGAATTGAACTTTGTCCTTCACAAATACAACTGCACATTTTTCAGTACAAACATTACAAATATGAAATCATACTGTTACATAACTCTTTATGACTGCAGAGCCGGATTTGTATTTTCATTCATACTCTGACATTAAATACATTTAGATCAGATGTAATGAGACATGAGTACAAATGAAACAGGACAATCTTTATGAGTGAGGATGAATTTCACACCAATACCACAATTTTCACGACTTTTATTTCAAAGAGGAAAAGTCACTTGTGAAATTAACTTTTTACATTGGGAAACTTGTCTGTGTGGAATTTGAGCAGCAGTCGTTTTATGCTCATCTGCTTCTGTTAAAAGGTGCAGTGTGCACATTTTTGACATTTCTATCTCTAGAAATAGAATTACAAAACAATTTTGTCACCCCAATGTAGGACTTGCTTTTTACATAACCCTACAATTTGCCCTTTAACGTGTATTTACACCAGGAGTGCACAGGACGCACAGCGTGGACGTACTAAACATCTTTTGAGCTTCGATAAACATACGTACACATACAAAACACAACATGCGTACGAGGCAACTTTGGCCCTACCTTGCGATTTCACATTTGTTGACATCCAGGCCTCGTTTGGGCATGTATCCCATGCCCCTCTGCGGCTCCTTGGTGGAGAAGGTGTTGAGGTAGTGAACAAACGGCGCCTCGTCTGTAATCTCAAAGTAGCGGATGCTGCTGTCGCCCTGAGGACACAGAGTCAGCGTTGGACGTGCGCACCTTTTTAACCAGTAGACAACTTTTGGTGATAATGCGCCTCACCTTTCCACACAGGTAGACTACACTGGTGTCAGGGTCATAGAAGGGCAGCAGGACCCCGTTACTGGTGTCCATCTCTTGAACACATATGGGCTCGTCCATGTTGTCCTGGAAACAGAAGATTCCACGGTTATGTCACAGTTCAGAGGACCTGGGCATCATTCACTGCTCACGGTCGATGATTAAAGCCCATTTACTGCTGATCACTCCACGTATGAGTGAGTGAGAATAAAACATATACTACTGTGCACACTGCCCTCTGCTGGAGCAGATAGGCTACACGTGTCCCGGTGTTTCTAAGGTTCCTAAAGACAACATATGGTCGGGAAGCGCTGCGCAGTGCAGTCGTTCTTCACGCTCTCTGTGGTGACATACACTTTTCCACAGGCCAAGCTGCCGCTCGCTCATGCGGCTGAATCCGGTGGTGAAAATGTTTCCGTTGGCGAGAAAGATGGCTCTCATCGGTCGAGCCCCCTCGTGTGCTTTGTCCTTCTCCTGAAAACAGACAGCAGATATCGAATCGGTTGGGTTCCTCGATTAGGCGAGTGGTTTTTATCCAACAAAACCAACCTCCTCGGTGTTTTGTCTCTTACCGCCACAATCTTTTTCTTACGGGGGTCGATGACGCGGACCTTCTTGTCCTTGCAGGCAGTGCAGAGAAGGCTGCCGTTGCGGCTCCAGCTGACACTGAAGATAACATCAGGGTGCATGTCCTCGAGGTTGATCACGGCTTGGCCCGAGCCCACATTCCAGATGATGACCTGGTTGTCGCACCCTAAAATGGACACACACACAGAACGGATCCTGACTGCACACACCTCGGTGTCCAAGTCTATTTTTAGCGCCTTGCATCGCGCCACGCCACGTGTCAGAGGGCGGGCCTCTGAGAGAATGGGTCTGATTTGGAGTTCAGCTGTGCGCGGTGGACGCACGGCGCTCGAGTCAGCTGGGGGCAGAGGACGAGCCCTCAGTGGAAGGTTACCTGCGCTGAGGAGAACGTTGCGAGCGGTGGGATGCCAGGACACGATGCCCACTCTCTTGGAGTGGCCCTCTAACACGACCACGGGTTCCGAGAGAGGGTTCTCCAGCCCATTCTCGGGGATCTGCCAGACCTAGAACAGGAAACAACATTTGAATAATGTTGCGCAGAAAACAATCAAATATCATCCCATGATATTTAAAGATGGGCCGTCACCGCACCATGACGGTGCAGTCCTCGGAGCCGCTGGCGATGACGTGGTCGTTGTGGGGACACCACTCGATGTCCAACACTGGTCCTGTGTGGCCACAGACTGTTGGGTAGACCTTGTCTATTCGTCCAGTCTGCAGGAGGAGGACACGTTTGACACAGAGGTGAAACTGTGACCGGGAGTAGAGCGACAACGTTTGGTGGTTTGAAAACGATCGACAAACGGGTCCATCAAAACCCGTCATTTGCGCATTGGTCAAGAACAACGCATCACCTTCCTGTGATTGCTGTGTGAGCTGTTTCAAATACACAGCTTGTAGGATTTAGTGTAGCTGTTGCAGTTTGTTGCTACTCAAGATCGATCACCTCATCCCTCTCTTCCAAAGCGGGAGCAGAGGCCCGATTAGCCTTCAGTCGAAGGCCAAGGAGCTCCAGTCCGAGCGCCTGCGCTGCCTCGGCTGTGGAGTCGAGCTCCTGGTGGAAACGTGAATTAAACACTAAATATTTCTCTTGTCCAGTTCTGACAAGAGAGAAATTGAAATAACTTCACCTAAATCTTATGTACTGATCATTTAGTCGAGAACTGACTTCGACTATGTGCCTAAAGAGCAATCCCCCGAAAATTAATAGGACGTCAAATTAAAAGCAATTTTAGGAACTTTAAAGGTGCAAGTGTGTAAGATTGGGAGACCTCTAGCGGGGGAAGCTGCACGTTGTATCCATCACCTCACCCTTCTCAGCCTGCAGGAGAACCTAGGGTCGACTTCAGCTGTTATTCAGACTCAGAAGCGAAGCAGGGGTGTCAAACTCATTTTGTCCGCAGGCCTCAACGTTTCTGTAAAATAACTGTCTTCATACTTTGTTATCGTTTATTCAAGTTACAAATATTCTACATGCATTTACACACACGTTGAAATGCAAACACACAGAATATGTTCCTACACAGAGTTCGTGGGCATCGTAAGCTTTAGACTTTTATTTTTAAACAGTCATCTGCCTTTAAGCTCTCGCCGGCCACACAAAATCATCTTCCGGGCCACGTTTGTTCTGCGGGCCACCAGTTTGACACATGTGGCCCGAGGGATGGACGTCTCCCCATACGACTACTACTCGTACTACTGGGCTGTCCAAAACGACAGGCTGCCTCCGGAGGCGGCGTATTACATGGCGCGCACGACATCAACACATTCCCCCAGGGGCCGACAGTGATGTCAGAGCACGTGCCCCCTCTAAGTGGGGGAAGTGTAACGGGATACACATCAGACGCCTTCACTAAGGCCGATGGAGATATCGATTGACTGTGATGTGCAGATCAGAGGCTCGGGGGTCAGATTGATTCAGTACATGTTCGGAGCGATGACTCGCAGCATCGCGCTCTGCAGCCTCTGTATCAGTCTTCAGGGTTTAGGCTTTAATCCTATTTTTTTGTTTTTGATATTAAAATGACACCAAGAATAAAACTCATTTGTGACAGTGGTCTCATGTATTTGGAAAAGGAATGAAGTGAGCTGACAATGAGGAAAAGGGCAGCGATGGTGAATGTTAATGGACAAATGAATGAACAGGTGGGAATGTAACATATGTAAAAGCTCCATCGACGACAGTAATAATTACAGAACGAATGAAAACATGCAGTTTACAGTGAATATGACGTGATGATTGTCAGAGTCAGACTGAGCAGATGAGCTTCGTTGCCCAGATGCTTCCTACACACTTATGCCTCTAATGTGCTTCTCGTGGCATTTCTGTGATGAATCCAACACAATAGCATTTATTCATCAAAAACCAAGGACCACAAGCTTTGATTCAATCATGGCAAAAATGTGCCCAAGTGTAGGTCTGAGAGCCTCAGCCCTTTGGGAATGTCTCTATCCAGTGACTTCATTAGCCGTGATTGAATGGAAGCTTTTTACATTCAGTGTTTTGACAAGTGAGTCCCATTTGATCCTGATGCCCTAACGCCACGGTGATTGCTTTGTGATTATACCGTTCAACACTTTGATGTAAACAAGGTGGACAGGACAGTCGCGGAGCATCTGACCTTTTGAAGGGGAAGGACGAGGAAAGCTCCTCCCCCGCTCGCCTCGATGATGATGGCGACAAACTTGGGGTTGACGGCACAGAAGGAGCTGTCCCATGTGACGCGGGACACGCGGATGTCATCGTAGCTCTGGTCGTTCCTCACAGCCTGACCGAAGACGTGGCGGAACTTGCTCTGTCGCACAACTCGCCGCAACATATCTGCAGGGAGGAACATCAGCGCTGAGAGCGAGTCGGGAAAACACACACTCAGGATTCAAAGACTCTGGAGGAGAGCGTCCCTCCTGGAGGAGAGCGTCCCTCCTGGCTCGCAGCAGGGACAATCTGTCGGACACAAAGATGACACGTGGGCACCGTGACTCTCTTTGTGCCTGTGACGCACATGGATCAGCTCTGATCTCTGTTCAACCTCCAGCCGAGTTTCTCCTGCTCTTCATGTCATGGGTCGTGGGTTCGAGTGGTGCCAACGTGGGAATGGGAGACTCGAAGGAGTGACATTTGTATACGTTCACTCGCCGTCTGTACATTATTACATTCATCAAACTGTCTCACCTACTGGAGAACAATATCATTGTTAAAGTCTACCATTCAATACAGTGTTGCAACGTGTGTGAATGTCGATTGAGGAGTCTCTGATTGGACTCAAATGCTGACAGGTTATAGACACAGTGTTCAAGGTTTGGGTTAAAGTATTTCCATTTCTGAATGAGATTTGCTCCGTCAGTCCAATTGTCAGTGATGTACAGTATTTCGCACAAGAGTGAGGACACCACAGACGGCTTGTTGCTACTCTAAGATTTTGAAGATGCTCTAAATCCTGCTCTCGTTGTGGCTGTGCAATTGCTCACCCTCGCCCCCCCCCCCCCCCCCCCCTGTGCAATTGCCCCCCCCCCCCCCCCCCCCCCCCCCACCGGACACATCACTCATGAAGTGCAAACAAATGTTCCCGTATCACTCTCAAGTGTCATCTTCTCAAGATCTGCACTTACACCAAAACTAAACGCAAAAGGAAATGTCTCCCGGAGTCGGACTTGTCTTCCAAACCCTCGTCTCTCGTACGTAATGGGGATGTGTCACTGTTTCAGGGACATGCTTTGTAGAGAGTCATCGTGTGGCAAATATACCGTTGCTGCACAGTGGGGCAGTAACAGCTGCCAGTCCGAGGTCATGTACTGTGTCTGTCATCACTGGCAAACTTCACTTTCCAACACCAATTAGAGAGAATGGAAAACAGGAGTCACAGCCTTCTGGACATGTTCTATTATCTTTGATGTTCAGGGGTATTTTTATTTCTATTTTTTTTCATTTCTTGATTGAAGCCGTTATGTTTTTACAGAATCCCTGAATGTACGAACCAAACACCGCAAGTTTGAATGATAACCGAGCGCTATTGTCATTTCTCCCCTAAAAGTCGTGAAGGAACCGTGAAGTGATCTGTCATACGATACCTTGCCCTGAGACCTTCCTCCAGTCCACACACCCAACCTTTAGCTATGAATCGAATTACGGAGTCAAAAAGACATGAAACGAATGGAACTTGTTTTCAAATCAAGTGCACCTCAGCAAACATGAACAGACTGTGATGTGTGGGCTTAAAGGTGCATTTCATCCATTTACGTCAGTCAACAGATCATCCGTCTGTCGTGTATCCTGGAATATTGAATCCACCGAGGCTTTAGGACTCGTTACCGGTTAGTGACCGGGTCCGGGGCAGGCCTGGCTTCACAGAGCGATGGCCCACAGAGCCACGGTGCCCGACCAGGCTCCTGCAGGGCCGCTCGGGCCTGGGTGGTCTTCCTCCGGGCAGAACAGTGTGTTCCACCCTCCCTCGACCAGCTGCGATGGCTAACGGACCCTCGTGCCGCTGCCGTGCACCTGGTGAGATTAGCAGCTCCATCTCCTGCAGCCTTCACCGTGATGCCATTACATTACCACATGCAGCTACCTGGCGTAACCCCACCCCTTCAGCAGCATCAGCACCAGCATCCTGCCTCCACCAGGCCTGTGTGATGGATGATGTGCATTGACTGTCTGGTAATGTTCAAATATGATGATCCAAGCCACCATGGTGATTTTAATCGAGCGTTGTCAGCATCCTCGCATGGCTCTGTCCCACCGCCTCCTCCACTCCCCCCCCCCCACCCCCCCACCCCACTTTTGTTGCTTGCACAATGCGATTAAATGGGTGCACACCTCCACCTAACATCCGGCCACCACCTCCCTCGCTCGGCCTGAGCGCAGCCCCATCACCGGCATGTTTCTGATTTGACACAGGTGCAGAACAGCACGGTTTAGGCTCCATATGGGGGGGCTGCAGGTGAAACAATGGTCGCTGCCGGCTAATGTTAGCTCGTTAGCACAAAGCTTCGCGGATAGCTTCCGTTCTGCGTCCATTCCCCAGGCGGATGCCCGGCCCTGTGAATCGCATTATGGGGTGATAATGAGGAACAGCCGGGGTGTGTGAACGCTGGCTTAACATCCGTTTGACAGACAGTGGGTGATGCTGTGCTGCTAGCTGGCGCTAGCTAGCGCCTGCTAGCTGAACGAGGGGGAGGACCGAGCATTCAAATGGCTATTCTGGTGAGTACGCCCCAGGTGTGAGTGTGGAAAAAAAACAGTATGATTATTTTGTTTGTTGAAGTGTTCGCGTTACTAAAAACAAGCTTAATGCTTGGAGCTAAGCGAGATAGCGCTCCGAGGAGGCTGAGGAGCACAGAGGAGCGCGTTCCGCCTTGGTGACCCAGCCGGCAGCTCGGCAGCTGCGCTGGGGCTGCTCCTGTCGGACGCCCGCGGTACCAGAGCTCCACAGCCACAGCCAGGAGCCAGACAAACGGTGGCTTCTACCAGTCTATGTCTACATCTCCAGACTAAACAACGTTCGACGTCCCGTCGCTGCCCCGCCACAGTGTTTAGCATCCACGCTTGACGGAAGCTAGGGGCAGCTAGCATGCGCCGTTAGCCGCTAGCTGCGGCGGACCGCCGCCAGCTGACGCAAGTGCAGATATTTCCACCCAACGCTTTTTGGCTTCCTCGCGCCGTCCGGCGAGCTCCGCGGATGCTGCGCAGCTCCAGCCATCACATGGGGGGGGGGGGGGGAGAAATACACAGCTGTGTTTGGGGGGGGGGGGGGTGTCGGGGGGGGGGGGGGGGGGGGGGGGGTGTCGGGGGGGGGGGGGAGGCTTGTGGATTGTCTTACCTCCTAAATCTATGCAAGATTCTCGTACGCACGGGGGTGAATCAATCACAACACATGAATGTGGTGGTTGAGGCGCGCCCTTCTCCTGCAGGACGGTGCTCCGGTGCTCCGGCGCTTCCCCTCGTCTCCACAGAAAAAACACAGCCCAGCCTCAGCACCGATTGCCCCCCTTCTCGCTGCCTCGAACCCGCGGTCCTGTTTATCAACCCGGAGCTAAATCGGGATGAGACGAGCGCCCTCTGACCACTCCTCACCTGCGGAAGACTAGCAATCGTCTATTTTCATCGTTATTACATTCAATAGCAGACTGTGACGCCTGGCTACTGCACATGCGCAGCTAGGGCTGGTGCCGGTGGGTGTTTGGGGGGGGGGGGGGGGGGAGTCAGACCCCCCCTCCTCCTTCTCCTCCCACCCTACCTCCCACAGGGGATGGTACTCCACATGTCATCTGTAACAGTGCATCATCCACTGGACCTCAGAGTTCAGCTCTTTGACACTCTTCAGTCCCCTTTAAAGGTGCGCGTGTGAGATGTCGCTCATTTTTGCCACTTCTATTAAAAAATATGACAAAACAATTACTGACATTTTCAGAATCACCGAAACGTATTTCTGTTCCCGTGGCCCTGAGACGAGCCCATTCATGTATATTCAGCTGAGGACTGGGTCCACTCTGTGGGGGCCGCCATGTTTTTACATCAGCCCAGAGTGGACATATCAAACATCGTCTGAGTGTTAATGACAACCGAAGTCCACCATAGGTTCTCCTGCACGCTCGGAAGTGTGAGGGTGAGGTGACGGATACGACGTGCAATTTCACCTCTAGATGTCAGCAAATCGTACACGCTGCACCTTTAACTAACAATTCCCCTCCATGCATCTAGGATAACTTGCATTATCCTGCAGTTTTCATACAAACTCAGAAGGTGTTTAGTTTGTTTATTCCGTGCTACAGTAAAATCACAGTGGCGTCTGTGGAGAGAAGCCAACTCCTCACGTGAATATCAAAGGCTCGTTCAGTAGAAGCAGCAACTCTCACGTTCAGCTGAAGAAAGCACTCGTACATATATCAGCGTAGATATTCTACCAATAGAAATGATTTCACATTATTTTGACATACTGGGCCTTCATTTGATGTGTGAGTATGAATGTGTTTTCAGGTACTTTGCGCGAGATTGAGTAAAAATCTAGCGGTGAAGTTGCTTGTTGTCACCCTTCCCCACAAGCATGTAAAGAACCTATGGCCTTTACTTGTCGTGAAGAGACGTGAGCTCTAACATGTGTCCATTCAGGGCTACAGCAGAAAACATGGTGGTGACACATGGCAGCTTCTGGAGGGAAGAGCTGCCACTCACATTAAAGGTGCAGTGTGTAAGACTTGCAATGGATGTGATATAGAACATGAAACAACAATACACACATAATAAATGTATGAGTTCATCTCGATCTCTAAAGGTGAAGTTGTATGTTGTGTCCATGACCTCACCCTCAGAGGACACTCTTGTACATTTCAGTTGTCATTAAAAGATGATTAGTATGTCCAGTCTGGACTACTGTAAAAATATGGTGACCCCCATCAGGGGGGCTGCTCCTCGTGTAAATATACATTAATGGGCTCATTTATGGTTCATAGGGAAAAAATACACCTCGGTGATTATACATTCATGAAATTGTCAGTATGAAATTGTTTTGCAATATCTTTTAGAAGGGACAAAAAAGACCAAAATCTTACACACTGCACCTTTTAATGGATGGTTCATTCTATGGTTATGAAAAGAGCGGTTAGTTCAATCACATCCCATAAACTGATTCAAACATTGTTATGAGATGATTTATTTTTTGTTAAATTTTGGAAAATAGATCTCATTGTCTAATTCTAAAATGTGATATTCTGGCAATCAAGTGAAGAAATATAATTAGACATAACCGTTCAGTATAGAGTCATTGAGGGAGCATCATGGTCGGCTCCATCATAATGATTGAGTGAAATTGGATTCTTCATATTGGAATCTCGAAGAGAATTGATTCTCAAGGTCAATCTACTAGATATTTCTGGTACCATAATCACACAGTCCACACCGAGGTAAACTATTGGCCATTAGATTGAATGTTAAACCCAGCACAGATAAAAACACCGAGCTCACACTTTAAAGGTACAGTGTGTAAGAATTGGTGACGTCTAGTGGTGAAGTTGCCTGTCGCATCCATCACCACACCCTTATTCTTCTGAGCATGCAGGAGCCCTCAGCTGTCATCGAAACTCAAAAGATGTTCAGATTGTCCACTCAGGGCTACTGTAAAAACATGGCGGCCCCCCAAAGAGAGGACCCACTCCTCGTGTAAACAGACATTAATGGGAACAAAAATATATTTGGGTAATAATGAAAATGTTAGTCTGTAATTGTGTTGTAAGCTTTTTTTTCTACCAATAGAAGTGACAAAAATGACTGAAATCTTACACACTGCACCTTTAAGAGATCTATGTGGCATCTTTAGACTTTCAGACTTTCTAAAGTGATCAAAAAGACAGGAACTGGCTAGAAAGTGGAGCTGGAATGACTTTCTGTTCTACACTGATCTGTAAACATGTCAAACTCGAATTGTACTTGTCATTTACTCTGTAATTATTGTGAATTTTCAAGTCCATGAATTTAAAATCTAAGAATATGATTTGTTGTAGGTGCAAATGAACAAAAAGGAGCTCAAATGTAAACAGTCATTTTCTTAATTCAGAACTTGCTTGTCTCTACTGAAGAGGCTTTTGGAGCGTGTCCCATTTTGAATCAACAGAAGGTGCAAAGGCATCATGGACCGTTTCCAAGGCTGCCACCGGGATCATTAGAATGGATGAACACATTAAACACATCCAATTTACACCCTACATTGGATCAGAGTGTGAAGAGCAGCGTGTGTGTAGTAGCGTAAGAGTAGAGTAGGAACATGTAGGTTAACAAGAACTGACATTTTTCCAGAGGAGAATGACAAGAATATTGAACATACTGTAAATCTCATAGTTTTCTGCCTCGATTTTGGAAATGCAACCAAGTTATAACATATTTTAAAAAGTTGGCAGGGAACATGCTGCTTTGCTTTTTCTATTGAATTATTGGGGTAACAGGTAGTACACACCCGAGATCCCATTGTTCCCTCACTGTCAGAGATTTTCATTGACCCCAAATACATCAGCTGCTTTTCATCAAGTGCATTTTAAACTCAAACATCTACTATTCACAGTCACATGAATCACCAAGTACAAAACGGGCATGTCTGAAGTTATGATCAGAAATATTAGATGTTTAGCTAAGAATAGCTCCATTATCTTTACCAGCTCATTTCTAATGTGTTCACTATTGGATGTGAAGCAAATAGAGGGCTTATCTTATATGAACATTTTGGTACGATTGAACAGAACAGCGCCATTGCTGGCTGTAAACAACATATTGAGCTAAAAGACTCTAAAAGGAGCTCAAATTAGAGCGGCATTGATGGATAAATGTGTCCTTGCTCCACCTCTCAGATCACATTAAAGGTGCAGTGTGTGAGATTTGGTGACATCTAGAGGTGAAGTTGCATGTTTTATCCATCACCTCACCCTCACCCTTCTGAACTTGCAGGAGAACCTATGGTAGACTGCATTTGTCATTAAAACTCAAAAGATGTTTAGTGTGTTCACTCTGGGCTACTGTAAAAACATGGCGGCCCCCATAGAGAGGACGCACTCCCCATGTAAATATACATTAATTGGCTCATTTAAGGGTATTAGAAAATAAATAAAATATTTAGGTGATTATAAATTGATTGAAATGCCCAAATGTAACTGTTGTAACTGACAAAAATGACTGAAATCTCACACATTGCACCTTTAATCAAAGGGAAAGGGACTTTGACAGTTTAAACATGTAATATCTCATATCTTTACGCCAGTAATTGCCATTATGATTAGTTTCAGATGGTCACACTCTAAACTATGAGTATAAAGTTCAGCACAGCCTCGTTAAAATGCCAGATGTCTGTTTTCAGGCAGCAACAACGTTGAGTCCTTACCTTTCTTTGGAGGTGGCTGGTGCTCTGATGGCCTCTCTTTGGATTTCTTTGGGATATCGAAGGCGTTCTTCATTTGTGATACTTTCACAGCTGGACCTTGCTCTGCCAACCAAACCTCAGGTTTGACCCCCTCAGGTTTAACACGACCCTGATGTCTCTGCATTTGATTGGCTTCCTTGACAATTTCCAACACGGGCTTATAGGAGCTCACCTCGCCGCCTTGCCCTGCATCCCTGTCACTGCTGTGATTGCTCACCACTCCAGTGTAACCAGAATGAGCCTGCTTGTCGTTGCTGACCTTGGTGTTGGTATTCTCAGACGGGGGTTCGGAGTAGATTTCCTCTCTGGCAGAACAAGCGTTTCTCGGTCTTTGGACTTCTATGTCAGACGCGACCTCTGGTATGTATAGACCCTCTGTGGATGCAAAGGGATTATGTTTTTTTTTTGCGACAGGCGGAGGTGAGCTTTTATATCGGGATCGTCTCTCAAGGATTATCTTCTGCAGCATGTCCAAGTTTTGCAGATCTTTGTCTGGAGACAGGTTTGCCATGCGCTCACAGTAGTCATAGTCGATCATGTCACTGTACTTGGCATCCATGTGTTCGAGTGAAAGACGCTGACATGGCTCCAGGTCAACCGAGAGCCTACGCATGTTGCTCGGCAAGATATAAGAACCTCTCTCATCCCACAGCAAACACATGTCCTGGTTCGTGGGTGAGTTGCCCGGAAAGTCTTGGTTAAAATGAAAGGTGTGCCTCCTCTTGGCCCTCTCCTCAGAACCCGAATGAGTTTTGCTTCTTCTTTGCACATCGCTTGACATTAATTGCCTCGTTTTGAGCTTTACGAATGGGTTTTTAGGTTTTTTGGGGACGGGTGGAGGCGGACCTTTCACTTTGGTCTTTTCCTTTGGCACAGACTCATCTTTAGAGTTGTCTGCAGTGGACAGAGCATCAGGCATCGTCTGGGAACTGTCCACACTTGTATGGAGTTGTGCTCCTGCCGTTTGGTCCGTCTTGGACAGAACCTGAGTCAAAGGTGGTGGGGTGATGACAGCAGAGAACCATACATGTTCTCTCTCTCTCTTTAAGTTTGCTGTCTGTATCTCTTCATCACAAGCTTCACTCCCTGGCAGTGGAAGAGGAGGGATCACTCCGCATTGTTCCAGTGCAATGGAGGGATGTTCTTGCTGTGGTGTTTCAGATTTAGGGGGCTTGGCCTCTGGGGGGGTTGAGTCCACTGCTTTACCAAATGTTTGGCCATCCTTTCTTTTAGTCCATGAATTCACAGTTCCTGCCTTAGATCTCTTCGAGACAGCAGCAGCAAACCTGCTCAGGAAGGATTGATCATCTTGACTTTTTTGTGCAACAAATCCAGAATCATGGCTTTCTTTGTGACTTACAGTTTCATCAGACATGTTTTCCAAATCCTTGATGCTGTTGTTTTGTGTAGATTCCTGCCCCTTGTTGTGGTCATTCATGTTTTGCTCCCTGTCCACTTTTCCTCTGGCAGTTGTCTCATCGAGGGTAGCTCCGACATGACTGACTTCTTTTAGCCGACACCTGCCGCCTGTCACTTCAGTCAAACGTTGACCTGTCTCGCCGTCCTGAAAGGCAGAGGGTGAGCTCTCTGCACGTGCTTCCTCACACTCACGCCTGTCAGACCTTCTTCCGTTTGTATTCTTGTAACGTTTTTCTTGAGGGATATTCCCAGAGGGTTGGGGAGTGTTATCGTCACCACAGGTAGCAGAAGTGTCTTCCTGAACTCTTCTAACAGGTGATCGCAGAGTCTCCGTTGTTATCCTGTTGCCAAAAGGATACTTTTCTCCAACAGAAGACGTCCATGTTTCATCCTTCTCTACTACCACAAAGTCCTCGTCATAAGTGGGATCACATGAGGCCGTTACTCCCCCGCTCTGAGTGTCAGAATCGAACTTGCTGCCGCTGGTTTCAGATTTCCTCGCGTGTTCCTGCTCCTCCATATCTGTCGTCCCAGTAAAGGCCACAGCTTCGCACACAGAGCGCCTCGTTTGCTTCAAACCTTGTCCTGAGTCTTTAGGTCTCAGGGCGTTTTTGGACTCCTCTACCGTCCGAGTGGCACTCCGGATCTCTCTGTCTCCACCCACCCTCTGTTCCGTGGTGTTGAAAGGTTGCTCCCGCTCACACCCAGGTCTGATTGGTTGCCCACTTTGGGAGTCTGTACGTGCAGAAGTCACTGTGTGCTCTGCTGTCTGCCCGCGCACCAGTCCACCCACACTGATCCCATTAATCCCACCAATACTCTCCGGTGTTGCAAAACTGCCATTGTGCTGATCTCTGTTCTCATCTTGCTCTTTGGCATCCGACTGCTCTCCACTTTGATCGAAAAATTCTGAATGATCACGAGACTCTTCTTCTTTCTCTGACAGTTTTTCCAGCTTCTGTCCCATGCTCGTCGTTTGATCTTGGAGTCAGGAAAAGAGAGAGAGATAGAGAGCGAGAGAGAGAGAGAGAGAGAGAGGTCAAGACACAGCAGCAAATTTAGATCAGCTTAACGATGCTGGCTGGCCGCCCCATTGTAATGAAATCAAACCACACAACAGACTCTGCTCTCTTTAGTCTTCATGTATTCTCCTGTACGGTTCACACATGCCCTCCTCGGGTTCCGAGTCTCTCTGTCGCTTCCCATTCTGTCAGGAATGCTGTGGTTGCTATAATTAAAGGTCCAGCTGCTGCCAGTGAGTCACTTGGCCAAAAAGGAAACTAGACAAGCGAGATAAGAGGTCAGCCGCCAGGTGCCAACGTCAAATGAAATGCCCAGATAAAAAGGGCCTTCATAAAAGCTGTCAAAGAGGTGCACATTGCATTTAAAGACGCGTTTTCATAAGTCAGGGTCCCCTGAGGGTGAGGTCATGGATACAACATACAACTTCACCCCTAGAGATCGAGACGAACTCCTACATTTATTATGCGTCTATTGTCGTTTCACGTCTTCAGTTACGTCAAGGTTTTATTCAGCATGATTCGTGTTTGATAACTAATTGTGTCCCTCCAGAGCCAGCTCTGAGAGACATCATGCACTGTCAATTAGCGGTTCGGAGAAGACAGGGTCTCTTTGTGCCGCCCATCCTCCCTTCAAACTGTCTGCTTAGGGTTGTTTTGGTTACAGCCAGGGCTTTGGAAAGGTCACCTGGAATACGTGATGCCAGTCACAAGTGATTGGACTGCTGGACGTGACTGTCGCCATGCCCCACGAGGCTGCACCCGACGCCACGATGAACGGTGGAGGGCAGATGACTACAAAAGGAAAAGGGCTCAACTGGTTTTAAAGTGGCATGCGGACGTCAAGTATTTTAGGCAGCAAACGCCCTGATGAATGTGCAGGACGTTCACTCCTTCACTAGTTTCACATCCTGTAACACTTCATGGAGGAGTGGTCTGTCGCTGCTGGACCTGAGAAGTGAGTGAGGAAACAGACTTGACTGATCCTCTTCACCCCCCCCCTCGTCTACAGTCATGTGTTCTGCTGCTCCTGGTATTTGAAGTATAACAAGTGCTGAGTGATACTTGCCACTCCACTTCATGACCACACTTGTCCCCAGGATATTAATAAGATTATTTCTTTTTAAGTATATTGGCCCCATTTAACATTGGAAAAATTCTGTGTATACAAGTATTGCCATATAATGTACCAGTCATGACCAGAGAAGAAATATATGATAAAAGTACAATAATTGATTGGGATTCAAAATAAAAAGCATTAAACACTGTAGATAAAAAGGAAATGGGACTTTTGGTAAAAAACTACAATCTGAAATAGATCGGTAAATAAAAAATCATGGATGAGTGTTAATATATACAATAAAAGCATTAGTCAAAAGTTTCTTGAGAAAGTTAAAATATTAAAGTGATTGTTAAAAGTGATAAACATGAAAGCACTGCAGAACTTTTTTAACTGGATTGAAATACAAAATAGAGTTGAAATTTTAAATCAACACATAATAAATAATAGTTAAAAGTGCTTTGTAAATGGTTGTGATAGAAAATAACAGCAATAGATAGATCACATAAAGGTGTTGGATAAATGTCAGATAAAAAAAGAAATAAAAAAACCCTGCGATGAACAGAATTGGCACAAAATGTGGATGCAGTTCAGCCCATCATTTTTTACTGTCATGACACACACACATTTTGGAAGCAGCTGTGATCTGTGGGATGATGCGACATTCATCCAACACTTGACAGACGTGCACGTGAGGCTTTAGTGAATCCTAACGTGTTATTTTGGGATGGATGTGTTACCATCACAACACCCGAGGCATCTGTGAAAGCCCCTGCCTCACTCGCCCTCTCCCGTCTCTCTTTTCATCACCTGGGTATCTCATGGTTCCAATAGCAAAGGCAGACTTTATAAGAGACTTGTGACTCAGCACGCACCAGCTGTTAGCTCCGTCTGATGAGGCAGACTTTGCTTTTATTTCCCCTTTACAAAGCACCCAGGTCTTTGGGGTGTTATGTGTGTGAATAATAAAACTCCCAATTCAAATGGCTCGGCGCTCAGATACTCAATCTATAGTTGGACAGTGAAATGTTCAACCCGTTCTCGGCGGTAGGATTTGGGCTCATAGAAAAGATAAAGGACTGTGTCTTTGCGGCACCGCAGCTCATGATCGTCACTGTGAGTTATCAAACGCAGACATTCCGCTTTGAACAGCCGCATAGAAGTTCTCTTTTTCACTGACCTTTGACACTTTCCTCCTGACCTGTGCTTAAAGAGCTCAACATCAGGAACATTCCCATCTTTTTTTCACCCAAGTTTCCCCTGTTCTCAAACAACCCGATGTTTAGCAGTTTCAGAGCTTATTCAATAAAGAGAAATAATCAAATGAAGGCTTCATACAATGGAAAAAGGTTGCTATACTTACTGGGGCCGATGCTCTGTCTGCTGGTGATCACTTTGGTGTTTAACGAGGATCGTCTCCTTCAGCTGTCACCTGCCCCATGATGTCAGGCAGATGTCATTTGAATAATTCGATAAGATCGGCCCCTGGCTGCCTGCTCGGAGAAGTGAGGGAGGCAGGCCAGAGGCTAACTCAGACATTTCAATCAAGCATGGACCGTTCTACAGACGCAGGGATCAGCGCATGGTGTGTTTGTCTTTATATCTCCTCTCTTCTGTTCCAGGAGGCCGGGGAGCCAGTGCGCAGTGTCAGAACCAAACCTGTGGCTGCCGCAAGACGACTCAAAGTAAATAACGTTTCCCCTCATAGAGCATCGTGTTCGATATCACTGATACCGCTTAAAGGTGCAGCCTGTACGATTTCCTTCATTTTTTTATCACTTCTAAACATATATTACAAAACAATCACATGCTGTCATTTTCTTGAATTTATGATCACCTAAATGTTTTATTTTTTTCCATTTCCCTTAAAGGGGCAGTGTGTACGATTTCCGTCATTGTTGTCACTTCTAAAAATATTACAAAACAATAACATACTGACATTTTCACGAGTTTATAATCACCTATAATCACCATGATCCTTACATTATTGTATATTCACGTGGGGAGTGGCTCCTCCCCATGGGGGCCGCCATGTTTTTACTGTAGCCCAGAGTGGACATACTCAACATCTTTTGTGTTTTACTGACAACTGAAGTCTCCTTCATGTTCAGAAGGATGAAGGCGAGGTGATGGACTCAACACGCAACCTCACCACTAGATGTCACCGAATCTCTCACACTGCACCTTGATAGATCCAGTGTGGGTTTTTTTGTGATATTTGGTGCTGAGGATTCATGTTGCAGCTGAAAATCCATCACCTCACCCATCGAACCCAAAGATCCAGGAGAACATACACTAGCCTTCAATTCTCTCTCTCTATATGTATGTATATATATATATGTATATATATATATATGTATATATAGTTTTCATACTGTCAACAAGAAGAGGCGGTGACAGCAGCAGCTCTCGATGAACTGACCACGTGTGATAAGCAGGAATCAGCACGATCAAACAACGATACAGAGGAAATGGTTTATTTCCATGATAAACATTAGACTGGACATCAGTTTAACAAACTGTGGAAAAAAAAGGTGCATTACACATGAACATTGGCAATTTACAGTACAAGTCAACCAAAGTATCCCTCCCACTTTCATCTTCTGCACTCATCTCATACTGGCAGGCTTTCAGGGGCGAACTTGTGCTCTGTAAGAATCCACTCTGTAAAGTTACAATACCCAGTCAGTCCAGGCTTCACCTTCAGTGACCGTCCCCAGCTACTGGCTCTTGTATTTGGATTGTCAGTTCGATACCTGCTGCCTGGGAATAATAAACCCCATCATTTCCATTTGAATAGAACCCAAAGTCATGTGACAAAATTAAGAGATGACCCCCAAATCTGTTTTCTTCTTCTTCTTTTTTTTTTGTTTTTTTTTTTTTGCTGTGCTGGAAACACGAGAACGTAATAAGCATTTCGCAAGACACAGTAGCATAATCAGCTTTTCTTAATAGTGACCACATCTGCAAGCAAATGGACCAATAGTAGATAGAGAAAATATATACACATAAGTAGATTTCAGAGACTTCATTCAATCCTTCTTCTTCTCTTTATGTTTAAATGATAGTTGTCATTTCAGCAGTTAAGTCCTCTGCCAGCTATTCAACCACACCTTTCAAACAAATACAGGCTTTTTATTGGCTATTTCATAAATGGAAGTCCATCAAGTATGTGTGTGTGTGTGTGTGTGTGTGTGTGTGTTGAGGGAGTAGAGGCTGCAGTGCATGAGCTCATGTGGGTTTTGCATATGTTGTATTAATGTGCCAAGTTATGCATTTTAAAGAGTGTGGTTATTGTGGGAAATGTGAGTGAGTAATGTACACACACAAAAAAAATCAGACCTTCTACACACTCTGCAAAGCTTGTGATGCTTTACGGCGCAGTTAAGGCCGAGGTTAAGGCACTTAAATACAAAAACATAGGAGGCGGTTTGGGATGTGGAGCAGCAGCATCGGGCTGACGATGGACTCGTTCATATTTCTGTACGAAGAATGTATCGACACAATACTCTGGCATTTCGAGAGTAGGTGGCTTTGCTTGGTTGTCGTCTTTAGACGTAGTGCGGCGGGTTAGCTGAGCGTTCGGACGACGGGTGGAGATGTAAGATGTGGAGGGTCCTCAGAGGCGGTGCACAGAGAACACATGAAGCCTTTTCCTTGAATGCATTGCCGCTTGCTAGCATTTGGAATCTCTGTATTCATTTTAAATGCAATACTGAAAAGACTTTTTTTTAGAAGATTACTCAACGCAAAAGGCAATGTTGAATTCAGGGGGATGAAATGATACGATATATATTCCACTTTACTCGTCATTTGCAGTCTGAGTCTGTCCTTTACGACCACTGCATCTACATGTGTGACAGATTTTAAATCTGAATCCTCGGGAGCTTAAACGCACTAATGTGCACGGATTAGATAAAGAAATGTTCATGGTACGTGGATAAAAGGGCAGGCCTGACAAAGTGCTCGTGTCCAAACTGTTCCTCCAGAAAATGCAAGGGTGTCGTACCGCTCGTTTGTCCTGTTGTTACAGAGCCTCGCCAGTAGGAGGTGCTGCAGCCCCCTCAGCAGCCCGACTTCCATCTCACTTTGCAAAATGACTTGACGCTGCTTTTGATTTTTGAGATATCGCACATGGATGAGGTGCGAGACTGTTCAGAACTAAATCAACAGGGATAACTGCGCCTTTAATCCATCTTTTCAGATGTGCTGTTGCTGCACCAGCATCAAACGTCCACATGAGGGGAAGAACACGGTGAAGGTAAACAAACAAACAAACAAACAAGAACACATGACTTCAGTTTCACTAGTGGAGCAAACCTGCAGCTCCCTGGGACAGCGGAGGCATTGATGTTGTATTTTTAAGAAAAGCAAAATCAACAAAAAGAATGAAGACGATAGAATAAGTAGCATTCACTTTTTCCGATGCACTCAGATATTCAAACTCGGTAGCGACACTTGCGTGTGCTCCTCCGCCGCGCAAAAGAAATAAACAGCAAAACACAGGTATAGCGACACAACATCAACCAAAGAGTAAGGTCGTATGGCACAGCAACTTTGGATTTGTGGCACAATGTTAAAGACACGACACGTAGAATATGATACGTTTGTTGATGGACTGCAGGAGACTGTGAATCCGGTGTTTGGGTCACTTCACTTCTTTTTATATTTTCACTCTAATTCAGTGAAATTAGCAATACACTTTAACAGCAGCTTCCGTCTGATGATTGGGTGATTGTTCGCTCAAAGGAATTCATTTTCAGACAAATGGACTTAAAACTGCAACCCCATACATCATCTGTTTCCCCTGGGTTTGGATTGAGTGTTGGAAGTGAATGAGTTTAAATGAAGTTTTTACATCTGAATGATACACGTGTGCTGTGTGAACGGATACTAGTGTTGTGCTCAAGTGCAAAATCTGTACATGATCCTTGTGCCTTTGCAAACATTCGTGGATTCCGGGAAAAGGTGGGGATTCGAACCAACGATGTGAGCTTGTCAGATAAGTGGCCCAGGTTTGGATGTGGAAAAAGAAGAGGAGAACATGAACAGGTTAAAGCTCTGGTGTTGACTCTCATTGGCCCGGTGGAGGGGGTGATGTTTGACCCCCTGTCTGTGGAATGCTGGGGGTGGACCTGAATACATTTCAGAGTTTTTCTCTAGACTTAAAGATTGATTTTGATGATTTCTCAGCAGGGAGACTCAAACCTATGAATGTGTGGAACATGGACCTTGAAATGAAGAGTCATGTTGGATGTATAGGCCTGGAGTGTGTCACGCTGAGTTCATGGCTGTATCAGAAGAACTGGATCCAGTGATGGAGCCCGGGCCTCACTCTTTCCGACAGAAGCTGTTGACTGGAAAGTGAGGCTCCCGTGTTGAGCCTCAGAGTTCCGTGGCCCGCAGAGCAGGTGCACGAGCGTCATCTTCTGCTTTCACGACTCTGATGCACGCTCATCGTAACAGATAGAACAATGAATTCAAAATACAGACGTGTGGAGTTTTTAAACTGGAAGAACGGACTCTAATGCGGGATGTGTGAGTAAGCAGGTGGATAAATGAAAGGAACATCCCACAAAATGAATCTGCTGCTTTCAGAGCATCATCCCCCCCATGTTAACTTTTGCTCAAGTCTGTTAGGGATGAATGGAGTCATGTGATCAACATGAGAGTTGCGGTACCACTGGTTGGCCACTGCGTCGAATCACTTCAAGGCTCAGTTCACTTCGTGTATCCATTTCCCAGACTACAGCCACGGCTCAGTTCCACTCGAGTGATGGTTGTGAGAAAGTGAACCTGGCTACATGCTATGGCTTCGTTCACATCAGAAATGACCTGACTCTGAGCGAGTGCTTTCTAACTTCAGCAGTGTGTCATGATGCCGGGACACGTCACAATGTCTGTCCACGTCCCCAAAACAGAAAAGCGCCGACATGTTTTCAGCTGAAGCATGTTGAGGATATGTTGTTGTAATACTGCAAAGTCATGCATGGCTAAACGGAGCACTTTGATGATGTAGATACATTAAGATTAAAGGAAGCAGGGGTCAGGGGGAACCAGCCACTGAGAAGAGACAACAGTCTTTGACCGAAAACAGTCCGAGACGCTCGTGGTCCGAGGTACGACGCTGTTCGATGCTCACGCTCACTCGTGATTCACAAATCATAATGAAAGTCACCAATGCGATGCAAGAGCAGCTGCAGCGGAAGAAATGTACAGTCAGCCGTGTTCTGCTTCACCAGGAGAGAATCAACTCCTCCTGAGAGTGGACTGGAAAACATACGGGACATTGACAGAAGCAGGTTACTCCAGGCGTTGGTTCCCCTCCGCCCTCCCTCAGGCGTTGGTTCCCCTCCGCCCTCCCTCAGGCGTTGGTTCCCCTCCGCCCTCCCTCAGGCGTTGGACAAGGTCTCACAAGCCAAGCGCTGAACCTGCGTGTTGAAGGTGAAGTGGCAGCACCTCCCGTCGCCATCAGACGGCCTCGGTCACAAGTGTCGCTCTTCGGTCCGCGTCGGGCCAGAAGTATTTAGAGTAGCCGTGGAAACGACCAGCCCCCCGTCCGTCTTCACGCCGGCCGATGCCGGAGCACGGAGGGCTGCACGAGTTCAGGACGGGACGGGATCGACACAACACAGCAGCATCTAAAGGCGTCAAAAGGCTCGGACCACCGGAGTGTACCCAGCGGAGCAGCTCCTCCTTCTTTAAGGCAGGGGTCCCACAGGGAGCTTACCCTCCATCGCCAGGCTCGGCAGCTTCTCCAGCTGCTCCGACCTCTGACGCATCAGTTCCAGACCGAACTCTATCCCCAGTCCCGGCATTCGCATTTGGCCGATAGTCGGCTGCTGGAGACTCGCTGCGTCGGGGGGTTGGAGTTTTAAACCCTCAGCAGCAGCAGCAGCAGCAGCAGCAGCAGCAGCAGCAGCAGCAGCACTTACCACACCCGACCCCTCCCTCGATATTTGCACATCGCCGCGTTCCCCCAGCGGCTCGTCCATGTTTTCCGTTTCCTCGCAGCTCATGGGCGAGAGTTTCTGCCGGTGCGCCGGCGGCACACCCGGGGCGCACGGCGAGCAGCGGTACAGGTGAGCACAAGGCTGGACGACGTCAGGGGGGGCGACCGAAGGGCTCGGCAGAGAATGCAGGATGGGGGCGGAAGCGAAGTGTGTCCCGGGCGGATCTATGCAGATGATTGGAACGTTGCAGTGGCGGGAGGGGTTGAGGCGGTGGGAGCGACCGCCTGCTGGACGGTCACAGCGCCGGCCCTGTGGCAGGCGTAGGCAGTCTTTGCAGGACTGATAGGAAGGCTTGACTTTTAAAGGGTTCCCTGCGCTCGCACTGTCCAGGAGGGAGGAGGGTTCGAGAAGAAAACCAGATATAGTCAGGACATGGACATGAGTCATTTTCATATGTGGATTTGACAGGTAAAACAGGAATCGTACAGCTTTTACACGTTTACAGTGACAAAAGAATCAAGAAAGAATCAAAAATGCAAGCAACATGGAAGTGGTCCTGACAGGTCTGATGCTAGTTAAACCTCATATCTGGACTGGACACAGATTGGGAGTCTGGGACTCGATCTTGGAATTGGTTTCCTCTGGGACCATAAATGGGGGGAAATCTTAAAAAGGTTTGAATGTTTATTTAGAAATGAATATTTACAGTTCCACAAATATTTTGTGGTCGCCTTCCAGAAATTTCAGGGGCTTTGAAGATAAGAAGGACTTTAAGACATTTGAACGCCACTAAATGTTAAACTTCTGAATTCGAAGCCTCACCTGCCGTGTCAACACAACAATTCCGTCAAAGCAGAATCTCAACTCACGTCGAAAGCAGCAGGACAGCTCCTCTTCGCAGCCAGACGGTTGCTGTTATTGGTGTTGAGGTTGGCGAGACCTAGCCGGCTCTCCTCCGTCCTCTCCGACTCCTCCCTCTTCCCGTCTGAGCCCCCCGGCGTCTGAGCCAAAGCTGCCATCTCCGCCTCCTCCTTCTTCGCCTCCTCCTCGTCCTCCTCCTCCAAAGTGCTGAACTCGAGCCTCAGTCTCATGTCCTCCAGGGGGTCGAGGCGTCCACAGGTCTGCGCGGCCGTGCCGCCGCCGGGCAGCGTTAGGTGGGCCATGGGGAAGCCCTCGTCCTCCAGCAGGGCGTCTCTCTCCACGTCCTCGATCTCGATGAAAACCCTCTCCATGCCCAGCAGCGGGGGGCCGCGCACCGGGGTCGAGGGCTCGCTGTCCAACGCCGAGTCCGACAGACGCCTGAAATAGTAATTGTAGTTCAGGGAGTCGAGGGGCTCCATCTCCAGACCCATCCGGCAGGGAGACGCCCCGCAGCCTCCCCACGCCTCCTCGCCTCTGAGCACCGGCGTCTCCCCTCCGCCGGCGCAGTGGCCGGACGCCTGCAGATCCTCCGAGCCCTCCTCGTCCGCGCCCGGCCTCCACAGTTTGTTGTGGCGATGTTTGCTGCGGCGACACAAAGGTGGACCTTTGAGTACATGTGGGGAGCGCGCGGCGCTCCCGCCCGCGCCAGACCCTCTTACCTGGCGTCCAGGATTCCCTCGTACTCCGCCAGCTGCCTCATGAAGCCGGCGTTCGGCTGAGCGACGTTCCGCTTCTGCTTGACAAAGTTGTAGGCTTTCTCCAGCGACCAGCCGAACTCTTTCATGGCATAGGCGATGACGGTGGAGGCGGAGCGGCTCACGCCCATCTTGCAGTGCACCAGGCACTTGGAGTTGTTCTTCCTGTTCATGATTGGATAACGACGAGGTCAGGGCGGCGCAGCGTGGGTCAGAAACGCTCACACACTTTGGCGAGTCATACATTGTTTGATATTTCCCGCACGGGGCATTTTCACACAAAGTGAGGATCGTTAGGCAGTTGCATAGCAACCAGACGGACTGCACCATTTCTCTTTGTCTTCCAGAAAAGGCTCATGGGAGTGTGCTGTGTTAGGACACAAAGAATGTGTCCAGCCCACTTAAAGGTGCAGTGTGTACGATTTCAGTCATTTTTGTCAATTGTAAAAATATTGTAGAGTAATTACATCCTGACATTTTGATGAATTCTTAATCACTTAAATGTTTCATTTTTTCCTATTACACATAAACGAGCCCATTGAAGTGTAATTACAAGAGGAGCGGCTCCTCTCTCCGGGGCGCCATGTTTTTACAGCAGCCCAGAGTGGACGTACTAAACGTCTTTTGAGTTTGAATGACAGCTGAAGTCGACCGCGTGTTCTCCTGCATGCTCAGAATTGTGAGGGTGAAGTGATGATACAACGTTACACACTGCACCTTTAAGGTTACACTGGGCTATAAGTGGCTCCTGAATTCACTATGACTGTATCAGGTGACAGCAGCTGTTACAGTCCATATGTCTGTATCATTTCACCGTCCAGCGGCATCATAGTCTGCCCTCTCCAGAAGCCCTGTGCTTAGTATCATACGTGGTGTCTCACTTGGCTTTGGCGATAAAGTTGTAGGTGTCGTTCCAGTGGGCCAGCAGGTCGGTGGCGTCCTCATCATACACCCGGACGTTGTGATAGGAGAACATCCCGGGAAAGAAGTTGTCAATCTCTCTGGTAACGTTCAGGATGTAGCCCACCCTGCAAACACAGATGCAGAGTGTTCAACTGGAAAAGCAGAGCATTCAAATCAGAGCTCTCTCCTCTGGTCGACACCTTCTTCACATGAGATCAGTTTGTATGTTTCAAAATAACAAAACAAATGTTCAGTTAAAACAGAAATGCTGCACTAAAATCAGGATGTTTCTGATATTCACTGTTTCACTGATTTGTTTACTCTGCACATTTAGGTCCTTTTGACTGTATCACCGGTATTATCTTCATCTTTGTTGTTATTATTAATATCATTATTATTACTGTCACATTCTTTTTTACTAATACTATACTTGGTACTTCTTTTCTTTACAAGTCATTACCACTAATATATCACCACTATGACAATATCACTATTAAATATATGACTTGGTGCAGTAGTATTATCACTGGTCAATCGTTTCTCTTTTGTACAGTTTCTTTTTCTGTGCCTGTCTCTTGAGCTGCTGTGATGGAGAACTTTACCCTTCTGTAGGATGAATAACGTTTATCTTATCTGAACCGAGGACGTATAAATGATACACGCCTTTTTCAACTCTGGTCAACTTCTAACTAAAAATATGCATGCAGAGCATTTATTGAATAGTCTAAAAGAACTTCATTCATGGGCTCACCCACAGTCTCGTAGCTCCTCGAGATTTGAAGCGTTCCACTCAGAGCCCTGCAGGGGAGGAGACATCGAGACAGCTCAATGAGAGTAAATAGATTTATTGTTCAAAGCTTCTTAAACGGACACATTCTGTAAAATATGTAGGTCAAGCGAAGGACGTGATGTCACTTTAATCCAGTTGGATTTCTCACCAGGAACACATGGTCAAAGATAAGTGTTGCTTTGTCCATTTGACCCAGGATCAGAAGCATCTCGTTGTCGATGAACTCCTTGAACTCTTTGAGGTTACAGCTCATGTGCTGCTCCAGCTCGGTACGGATCTGGGGATGAAACACACGCGTATAAAACTATTTACCAAAATGCTTTTCAGAGTTTTGGCCGACATATTCCATATGCCAGGACAGATTTGGGTCAAAAGGTGTGAGTCCATTCTGCACCTGTCCTTTGATTGTGGTTGAAGTGTGTTATGTGTGACCTTTCAACGGTGCATTTTGTATTTGCTGCTGCCTATCTTGGCCGGAACCCCCTTGAAAAAGAGGTTCTTAATCTCACTTCCTCCTGGTTAAATGAATAAAAAAAGCCATTAATGCTGCTGCTTTTTGCTTTGCTTTAGTGTTGATTAGACACTGACCTCCTTGGACGTGATGTTCTCCAGGTCTTGGAACATCATGATGTTGCGTAGCTTGGCTTTGATGAGGCACTCGGTTCTCTCTCGCTCGGTCGGCCTGCAGACAAAGTCTCAATGAGCGTCTGAAAATGTTCCAACAGTTGAAAGCAGCTGGTGTCTGAAGCTGAATTCACGTTTTCCAGAATTAAAGGTACAGTCGATGATTTCAATGAAGTCAATTGACAGAATACAAAAGAATGACACATATTTTCTAATACCTGAAAGTTTATAGTGTTGTTTTGAGTAACCACACGTGAGCCCCCTTTATATTTACATCAGGAGCAGGTCCACCCTGTGGAGGCCGCCATGTTGCACCTTCATGTTTTTACATCGACCTTGAGTGGACGACCGAAACACCTTTTGACTTTGAATAATAGCTCAAAGCTAACACGGATTTTTCCAATTTGGAAAGGTGAGGAGTGGGTTGTTTACAACTTTACCACTCGTCATCACTAAAACCCACATACTGTACCTTTAACATACATTACTGCCTCTATGTTTGCGCCTTTCAACCCACAATGGAGTTTAAAAAAAACACCTTAATACTTTGAAAACTCCGGGGGAACATTTCAGTTGTGAAGAAATGCAGATGCAGATGTGTGGGAAAACAATGAGCCTGTCGCCACAGAGCTTTTGTTTGGGTTCAACCACAAACATCTCACCTGTCCACAAACATGGTGGGAGAGTCGGGCCGGGTGCTCTCCAGGTCGGTCATGGCATTCCACTCATTGATGCAGCTCTGCTCCGAGGTAATGCAGCTCTCGTAAAAGGCCATCCAGGTGAGGGCAATGCCCCCTGGGAAGTAGTTGAAGCGCCGTGAGCCCTCGCAGGCTTTGTGGAGGACCTGCAGGGCAGACCTGTGGCAAGAGGGGGGGGACAAAAGCCCCACATCACAATATGACAGGAGCCGCTAGAGGAGGAAAAACAACTTGTTTACTGGTCATTCTGACGGATGACCAGCAGGTGGCGTGTGGCAGCAGGACAATAACAATTCATTTGTGGACCATGAGGGTCATCTCAGCCAGGACACTTGTTGAATTCATCATAAGACATTTGATTCTTAATATTTAGTTCCAGTTTGAAATTGATGGATGAGACTGGAACATTTTTATCTGTGTGTATGGAGCAGATTGTGGATTTCTTGTTTTCAACTCTTTAAACTTTCTATGGGATAAACCAACTCAATATCCAGGCAGAGGCCTGAGTCATGGCCAGTTTACTCATTGTATTATTGATATAGTCACAAAGTTCAACAAAGAAATCATCCGATTCATGGTCAGATCAGTCTAAATCGTCCATCACCACTTCATCCCGTTTGACTTTTCGCTGAGTCTGCACTGTTTTCTATATACATTTGATTGTTTCTACTTAAATTGTTTTGTCTTTACACACTTTGCTCATCTTTTTCTGTCTTTTCTTTCACATCCTTATTTCACATTTCCTCTGTCACTTTAATACTTTGCACAGTTCTTTAATATGTTACTGTGAACAAGTGAATTTACCCATTGTGGGATCACTCAAACTTCTATTCGATTCATATTTTTCATTGTGTCATTTTCATGATACACTAGGACGACAGCGCAGTCGTTTTAGAATAGTTTGTCTTGTTATTAAGAGAAAAGCAACATTAATTACGATATATATCTTACTAAATTAGAATGTGTACATTTCAGATTTATATCATCAGTAACTGCAGAATCAAAAAAATAACATGTCAATAAGACATCCATGCTATAAAACACTGGCCTGATATTCGGACCCACACCACGAACACGTCATGATAAACACTCACCACATGGCCTGCACGGAAACAGGCTTGAAGACATGTGACCTCCCCGCTGTGTTCACGCTGAAACCTCTGGAGAAGCAGAGGAAGATGAGTTGGACGGAGGTGAAGCGCAGTGGAGGGGTGTAAACACAGAGTGCACGGGCCTGTTCATGCCACTGTTCAGGCCGTCAACCAGTGGAACATTCCTCCGGCACACAGACACTGGGACAATGTTAACAGGTCAGCAAGAACCGTGCTACCAGGGGGAAGGGCGGGGGGGCGGGAAATGAGGGCAGTTCCCCGCTCTGCCACCGAGGGGTAGTACAACCAGCTTCAGAGCAGGCCGGCACCGAGCCAGTCTTTCCACTTTTCAAACAAACAACCACACTGATGAAATGAAACTCACCCATCTCCATCTAAATGTATGTTGGTGTCACTCCACAGTGGCAGCACCATCCCGATGGAGCAGTTTCTACTGGGGGCAGAAAGAGCAGAATGTGTAACGTGCGTGCCGCGTGTCCATGTGGCGCTTGCGGAGTGAATATTTACTTGTCCTTGTCTGTGAAGTCCATTCCCAGGACGATGTTCTCCTCGGTGTCTTGGTGGCCGTTGGTGTAGATGACGACCATGTAGCGCACGCGCTCCGACCAGCCGCTCTCCAGCCGCACGGCCTGGGGCATCCAGAGGGGCAAGTGTTTAGAGTGGTTTGTGACGACTCGCGTGCGGTTGTTGTGACAAATGTCTGCGCGGTTCATCATACAAACCAGTTTGATGCGATCCTCGGAGCGGAGGATCTTAAACATGACCTGCAGGTGCTGAGGTAAATCACCTGGTTGGGGGGGGGGGGCAAACACAAGAGGAGAGAGGCGGGTTATTACAGACGTGGTTCGATTGGATCAAACGTGTGGGCGGAGCACACATCAACAACATGCGGACAAAGTAAAGGCCCGACACTGACAGTCCACCAGTTCTCCGTGCTGCCTTCACTAATCCCGCCCTGGGTTGTGGACGAAGTTGCACAAGCCCACGTTTTTTTTGCCGCGAACGCAAATCCCCTCGCTGTCCATATCCACCTTTGTATGGTTTTAGATAACACACTTGTGCCAAATCTTTATGATCTGATTTCTTTTTTAAATCAATTCCCTCCCATCACTGTATCCCCTAAATCTTACGTGCACTACCTTTATGTATTCATTCATTTTAATTTTGTTTTACGCATGCTACCTTGAAAGTGCTGAGATTGTTTCTGAGCCGCAATACACACAGACACATCCACACAGTGAGTACGTGAACATCATCTGGTCTTCAAAGGCAGAAATGACAGTGTGCTTGTTTGTGAATGGGTGAGATCCCATCCCCAGTGATCATGAGCCACTCTCTCAGAGAGCATTGTGGATGCAGTCCACTTGTCATCTGCGCTGAAATGTCAGCTGCAGACGGACCATTCATGCTCTCATCACCGTGTCACTGCGCTCATTGTTACTGCTCTTCAGCGGTGGGACGACTTCAGAATATGGGAATGTGAGGCGGCGGTCCGACAGTTCCGGTGTAAACGAGTCAGACCCGAGTCGTGCGCAGACTGACTGCAGACTTCAGGCTCTGCCAGGACGTCGGGTAACCACGGCCAAGCAGAGAGAAAAAAACAGGACTTGATGCAACTGCAGGGGGCAATGGGTTTATTTTTAGACTGAGCATGACTGTGACAAACGTTACTGTGGCTTTGATGAGCAGACACTCAGCAGCAGTGTGACACACACACACACACACCCTGAGCTGCATCCACACGGCTCAGCAATAGAATAGAAACCGTCACCCTGTGTGTTTACGTTCACCTCCTGAGAGCCCAGCCTGTTTGGTCTGCATGTTTTACATTTCTACAAGCTATTGGGATTAGTGGGGCCCACTCAGTGTGATACTTCAACTTTGTCCCAGTACACGACGTAGTTTTTGCAAAAAATTATGTCTTCATACGGGGACGGTCGTCCATCTTTCTGTATACAAATATTCTCTCAAATATCAATGCAAACATCACAGCTGACTGTTATTGCCATGAGCAGTTGTTCTGCTTTTGACCATGAACGTTTTCCTGTAATAATAAAAATGATCAAATCAACTCAAAATCCACAACAGAGTATGTAGTCATCTAGCTTACTAGCTATTTAATTCCGAGACGGAACAAATGTACCACTCGCAAGAACTATTTCCACTTGTAAACTCTGCGTCCCCATGTAAACATCCCCATGTTTATTTGACGACACGGCACGATAATCAATATCACGATCAATATCAAACCACAAATGTCCCTGTGTTTGTCAGTATCAGAGCCGTGGCACAGTGCGCTTCCACGGTTCTTTGTGTTCGCTCATACCTGCATGTTTGTGGTGGGTGGGAGTCTTGGGTTCTTGCGCGCTGCCGCCCTGCTGGAGGAAGAGGGCGGCTCCTTTGACCATGAAGAAACTCTCACTGAGGCTGGGAACGAGAAGAAGATGAGGGGAAAAGGATGAGGGACCTTCGACACCCAAACAAACCAAGCGCCTCGTGTCTGACGGGATTCCGACGAGCTGTGGGAACGTGACGGTGGCGGAGGGAGTATCGTAGTTGTGGGGTCAAACTTGGGTTTGCCCAAGATTAATGAGCAGAAACCAACTTTGCAGGGGAGTTGGTGGGATTTCTAGTTCCAGAAGTTTTGAAGTTGTCTTTTTGGCTCTTATTAAATATTCACAGTAGCCGGCCGTGACTGAGGTGAGAATCAGAACCAGACTGGGTTTTTTCCTGGGCTGTGTTGACAACGTTGTCCTGTCTGCATGTGGTAAGAATCCATGACTCGCTCAAGCCTCTGAAACAACAACTGCTCATCCAGCTTTCTCCTCTTGAGTGACGGGTGACTGGGAAAGTCTGTGTTTTCCTCTGGAGCCAAACCTCACCCGTACATTTTCCTCTGTGTTGCAGTGTGTACGATTTCTATCATTTTTTGCCACTTAAAAAAAAAATTACAAAGCAATTGCATACTGACATTTTCAGGAATTTGCAATCCCCTGGATGTTGTCCCTTTAAATCATATTGAGTCACAACACGGGGTCTTTCAGTGAGTCACTGTCAGCGCAGGACAGGAGACGTGTCACAAACTCATCCAGAGACAAATGAACTTCTGATGAGCATCACAATGAAGCATATCTCCACGTGTTCAGAGCCTGGCTCTGCTCGACAGGCCGAGCCGCCTCACGACACAGCCCTCACAGGCTGCAGCTTTGTTTCACCACACTCTCATTCTCCTTTTCCCCACCAACACACACACACACACACACACACACACACACACACACACACACACACACAGAGCCTGGTATGACTGAGTGGGACCATCACAAGGCCTTTGTTTGAGCTCTTCAGCTCAGTGGTCACTTTTTTTGCCCAAACATATGCAAACAATACAAACCTGAGATAAATGAACCAAAACGCATTCAAAAATAACTTTCCCAAACAGAACGACCCATTTTAAAGGTCCAGCACGTAGGATCGACGGTGTTTCTCAGGCCTTAGACCTGGAAGCAAATGTTATCAAGAAAAAGAAATAACAATCAAATCAGTTTAATACCTACATGATCCTGTCCCACCTTTCCTTCCAGGCATGTAAAACCTATGGTGGCTCAACTCAACTTGTCCACTATGGGCCACTGTATAAAGTGCACTGTGAGGATACACTCCATATGTAAACATAAGGTCTCATTCTAGAGGCATGAAAATGACCATTTCAACATTCAAGTGATCATACACGCAAAAACAAGTATTCCATTTGAATAGAAATCATTTCACCTAAATCTCACATACTGGACCTTTAATAAAAGGCTTAAAGGTGCAGTGTGTAAGATTTGGTGACATCTACTGGTAACATTGCATATTGTACATCACCTCACACTTCCCCTTAGAGCATACGGGAGAACCTATGGTGTCCCTCAGTTGTCATTAGTTCAAAAGATGTTCAGTATGTCCACTCTGGGCTATTGTAAAAACATGGCGGCCCCTATAGGGTGGACCCACTCTTGATGTAAATATACTTCAAAGGGCTCCTTGTGGTGATTATACATTTGTAAAAATATATATGTGTATATATGTGTATATGTACACACAGCATCTTTAAATATCTATCTCACAAAAGACGAAACGATCTCTTGTTGACGACCAAGATTACGGCTTTGAAATATTGGCGGCGTGTTTATAAAAAAACAGCCCCCTTGTCCTTGAGAGTTCAAAAGGTAAAAATGTGTCATTTCGAATGAAGGAACCATCTCGATGCTGCTGTGAGAACTTACATGCGCCAGATCTCCCTCCGAGTCAGAGCAGCTTTCTCCACAAAGTGAGGCAGCACGCTCAGCATGGCTTCCTGTGGCGGTCTGACCACCACATGCATCCCCGCTTCCCCTCCACTCCTCACCAGCAGCACCAGGTTATAGCCGGGGCCTGCACTGACGCGTCTCAGAACGCTCTGGATCCCAGCACGTCCTCGCTCTCCTTCCTCCCGCTGCACCATGCTGCTCCTCCTCCTCCTCCTCCTCCTCCTCCTCCCCCTCACAGTCACTAACACGCTGCCACAATAGCACCATTCACACAGGTGCAGGGAGACGCCTCCAGTGTGCCAAGCAGAATCCCTCACACTCGAACACTGACCAATCACCAAGCCACACAAAGCATGACATGACTGTTTCCAACTGTGACGAGCCCACACACACACACACACACACACACACACACACACACACACACACACATACACAGCGAGCACAATGACAGAGTCTGTGCCAGAGCTGCTGCCTCTGTGACGCGCTGCTGATCAGGGAGAAGTTTAGTGGGTGAGCATGAACAACCAATGTTGACGTGGTCCCCATGAACTGAGGAGGAAACATGATTCAATTCAATCAATTTAATTAATAAATTGATCGAATAATCATTCAATCGGATTAAAGGTGCAGTGTGTACGATTTGGTGACACCTACAGGTGCAGTTGCATGTTGTATCCATCCCCTCACCCTTCCCATGAGTGCACGCTAGGAGAACCTATGGAACCCTTTTCTCTAAAACTCAAAAGAATATGTCCACTCTAGGCTATTGTAAAACATGGCGGCCCCCATAGAGGGGACCCGCTCCTCATGTAAATATGCATTACCTGAGGGTGGTTATACATTCGTAAAAATGTATGTATAGAGTGGTTTTGTTTTTCTATTTCAAAAGACAGAGGTACCGAAATCGTACACACTGCACCTTTAATGATGGATTCCTTCACAGTCACAACATCGACAGGAGACAGACTTGTTTATGCTCAAGGAACATGGGACAGATTTCTTTCCACTTATTTCAGGAGATTTTAATTTCTAGTTAGAAAAACACATTTGTGTCTTAACAAACCACAAAAGCAAAACTTAACAACCCTGAAATGCTCTTAAGTATAATATTAATTATGACTAAAGATATTTCCAACACTCATTTTCTTATATCTTTGCTACCCTGGCAGTTTTACTCTTCATCTTTACACTTAAATTGACAAAACATAAAGTTGGACACAGAATGTGGGGCAGGAAAAGTTTGAAAACAGGTCAAACAAAAACAAAAATCAACAATAACAAAGCAAACGCACACTCAGCATTTCATTCCAGTTTGATTGGTGCAGTACAATGTGAATTCAATGATTATCTATTCGATATGAAGAGAAATCTCACCTCTGATTCGTTTTCCTGTCATCGTCGCTTCCAAAGTCCTGATGGACAAAAAGAAGACACTCAGTGTTTGACTGAAATGATGAAAATCACACGTTCTGAATGTTACTCCAGTGTTTTCAACAGCTCTGTGAGTCTCTGTGGCTGAGGAACGGTGCTTATTCCTGTGCTGCCACTGTGGTAAATACAACTGTGCATATGGATGATTACCATGGCTGATCCATTGAAAAAGAGTGCTAGTGCCCCCTGCTGGTCCTTTGAGATCAGTGGCACTGTCAGCTGACTCATTATGTCAATAACATGTCCATGTCTTCCTGCTGCTGCTGACTTCTAAAACATGGAGAAGTTGCTGATATGCAAAAGGGAAGAATGTCACCGTTTATTTTCGTGGCCGGGCTCAGTCCGGATACTTAGGATAATCCACTTTCCTGAGAACCAGAAACTGGAGCAGCGTCTGAAGTGTCTGGATTTGTTTTGATGTCGGGATTTGGATTTGGTTGCAGGGTCAAACAGTTAAAGTCTCGGGTCTCTCTGCCTGAGCTCAACCGGTTTATATATAAATCGGGTCCACAGGTAAAAAATGGAACTGGTTTCTGTGGCAGGAGCGAGGCATGTTTACATCTCATGCCCCTGGAAAACTATCATCCATAAACTCACGCCAACTCCTTCCTTTTGCTCAATAGATCTGTACTGTTTCGACTTGTGTGGGTTTATGGTCGATTTCCATTTGAATGACAACACATGTGGACATTGTGAAAAATATATGGACACAAACTTTCCAAGGGCCTGAACTGGAGGTGAGCTGCTGCTGTTGTTGTTGTTGTTGTTGTTAGTCACAGGTAAACAAGCGCACAACAACTGGCTGCTGCTCTGATCAACTCACAATTATCACATGTTGTGTTCAGTATCACACGACTTTTACGATGAATGAAAACATGAAATAAATAGGTGTTTTCAATAAATACTCGATAGAGGCATTTAAATGAGGTGTGGCCTTGGTGTTTATAATAGAGCCGGTTTAATCATTTGAATTCTCATCTCAACTCGTTAATACTTGTTCCAAACATCAGCCTCATCAGCTACTAATCATCACTATCAGTATCAGCAAGGAAAAACAAAGATCAGTCCACCCCTCAAATAAATATCAAACATTCGGTGAGGCTCAGACAGACTCTGGCGCTTCAATTCTTTAAAGGTGCAGTGTGTAATATTTTAGTCAATTTGTGCCTCCACAATCTATTGAAATAGAATTGCAAAACAATCAAATACAGACATTTTTTACAAATGTCGAATCACATTGACTTGCTGTTTTACATCACCCTATGATAAGACCTTGAACCTATATTCACACCAGGAGCGGGTCCTCCCCATGGGGGGCCGCCATGTTTCTCAGCAGCCCTGAGTGGACGCACTAACACCGTTTGAGCTTGAATCCACCTGAGGGCTGCGCCATAGGTTCTCCTACATGCTTGCATGAGGTGAGTTGATGGATACAGTATGCAACTTCACCAGTGGATGTCACCAAATCTGACACGCTGCACCTTTAAACTTTTCATACTTCAGGATTACTCAGGAGGAGCATCAGCGCCAACGTGTCGGACGGAGAGAATCAGCCTTTACACACATTTCCCCAACTATCATTTAATGACGTCTGAACCTTAATCTAATCCTAATCCTGACTCTAACCCACAGGCATTCACCCACAATTTCTATTGGGAGGTTTTAAAGCAGGGACCCACCCACCCCCCCACCCCCCCCCTCACACACACACACACACACACACACACCACCCAGCACCAGGACAGAGGACAACCTGAACAGCAGCAGGAAAATCAGCACTTTGTTCTGACTGCTTAATACCCCCCCCCCCCCCCCCCCCCCCCCAGCCTTCCTCCCCCCTGTGCAGGATTGTGTTTACAAATCCTCTGATGCCACAAACAAGTCTGTGCTGATGTAACAGTGACACAATGAGGCAGGTTTAGAACACAAACACACACACACACCCACCCACCCACCCACACACACACACACACACACACACTCACCCACACACACACACACACACACTGAGCGCAGAGCAGTGCAGGAAGTGACCCTACATGATGGGAAGCACCAGCTCCTCTCTCTCGTGCCCGACACACAAAGACCTGAGCCCGGCTTCACCACTCACCTCCCCCGCGCTGCTGTTGGTCGTGCTGGCCGAGGATGCTGCACTGGGGGTGGGGGAGCGCTGCAGAGTCACCAGGGCCATGGTGGAGGAGAAGGGTGGAGGGGGAGGAGGGGGAGGGGGGGAGGAGGACCGGAGGAGATGCGCCGCTGAGATCGAGTCTGTCACCGGGGAGAAAATGCCGAGTCAGACTCCGCTGCTCCTCATCCAGCAGCGGCTCCACCTGACTCCCGGTCCCGCCGGTGGCGGCGCTCCCTCTCGGTCCGGTCTCGGCGCGTCCTCTGCGCTGAACTGGCTCCTCGTGGACCGGGGCCGTGGGAGAGATCCTCCGTGGGGCTCAGGGATCCGGCAGCCGGACCCGGTGCTTCATGGCCCGGGCGCAGACACACAAACAAACCACAGTGGTGCAGATTGAAGCGGGGCAGAAATGACATGCAGTTCCCACGGCCGCCTCTGATTGGCTGGCCTAGTTCGCGTGTGCGCTGTCATTGGGCCAATGTTGTCAAGGTGACTGGCCAGACTAGGAACTCCCAAATACAAATGTGGATGGAATGATATTCACATCCGTTTATGACACTCTGAGGGTTCCACTGATCATCACAACCATCAATTAACAAGACCAATATAAAATCATCCTGATCAAAACGATGATGATCACATGAGGTGGAATTGCAAGATATATATTGCTTTACAAAAGCAACCTTAGAAATGACTTCATTATTGATTATTATTTCGCATTTGATATTCTACTTTTTTAAAATGTGATACCACGAATCTCATCATAGTAATGTAATATAATTATTTCAATATTTTACAATATGTTTAATGTTATTGTTTGTCATTTTTAAATACAATTCGTATCTCATATTACATTGTTTTATATCATATATCAAAATGAAAATTAATGTTTTCCAAAATAATCAGTTTTATATATTGTTTAATAATATCTACAGTATTCATTCTGTATAACAGAGTTGACTGGATATCACACTGAATGGGTGAGTGATGGATACATTTTCAGCAGCAATACAAATATTCAAATACCAAAGCCACATTTGGCAACTTGAATACACGAATGGCACACGGCTCTACGCAAAATACACACAAAGAAACACGTTCAAATGATAGAAAATAACTCCACAGCTTCCCGAGGCCAAAGAGAAGCCATCCCAGTTTGTCACCACCAATCAGAACCGTTGTTACTCATCCTCACAGCTGCAACGGAAGAGAGTGTAAACAACATCATCAAACATCAATGCGCTTCCGCTCTCATTAAACGGGGGCTGTGGGCTCGCCCTCCGTTCTCACAGGCTGCTTGTAAGGCGGTGGTCCCGGGCTGCTCTTCACCCCTCATCACTCAGATGATCCCTCCTGAGTCAAAGAGACACCAGGCACATCTGCTGCAGCGCGTCAGGCCACAAACACATCCTCCTCCTGCACCAGTACCCATTCCCACCATCATCCCCCCTGCTTCCTTCACACCCTGGCCCAGGTGTGCGCTTCCTGGCCGGTGGTGGCGCTCGCCTGCCCTCTGACCTCTGGGTCCGGACCAGATTCCCGCAGACTCCGGCCCAACGTCTCCACGGGCAGGAGCAAGGACGCGACGCCGGCCAGCGCACAGGTTCCGCAGTATAAGGACAACGTCAAATACACAGGTGATCGGAGCGGCACCTGGAAACAAGAACGCAAACGCTGGAGCGGGGGAGAGAAACGCGCAGCTGCCACACTGTGCATTTCAGTCCTTTTTGTCTGAAAATATCGCATAACAATGGCACACTGACATTTCCGTTCATTTAAGAAGACCTGAACGTATTGTTCTTCTTCCACTATCCTTACATGAGCCCATGAATGTATATTTACATGAGGAGTGGCTCCTCTCAACGGGGGCCGCCATGTTTTTACAGTAGCCCAGAGTGAATGTACAAATCATCTAATGAGCTTTAATGACAACTGAAGTCTACCACATGTTCTCCTACATGCTCAGAAGGGTGAGGGTGAGGTGATGGATACAACATGCAACTTCACCTGCAGATGTCACCAAATCCTACACACTGCACCTTTAATCCCGTGTCACATATCACAATGATATACAATGTATACGAGCTGTTTTTCGATGGAAATCTACACATCTTTAGCAGAGTCGATAGCACTAAGCTCATACCTGCGCCACAAAGGGGGTGATGAGACCTCCAAACCTGGCCATTGCACTAGATGTCCCCATCGCTGAGGCTCGGATTTCTGGGGGAAACACCTGAGGGAATAAAAACATTCCGTTTAGAAATATCAGTGCTTCTATTCAGTGTAAAAGTGCTCATTTAGAAAAGAGAAAATAGACCAACTTCTGGCGTGTAAACAAAAACAACTTGGTATCCTCCCGAGATGAAGGCTCTGCCGATGAAGATGAAGATGGCGAGAGCCGTCCTGCCAAACACATGCGCATTCATGTATTGGTCTGTTTTCCTGAAATGAAGAAACGGAAAACAAAGAGATGCGCTCACCTGCCAATACAAGCAAACAAAGGCAGCATGGACAGTAAAAACACGGGGAAACTCAGAGCCATGCTTCTTCCTGCCGAGACGCTCCACTGCCACGATGACGAGTGAGAGACCTGAAACAACGTCACAGATGAAGAACAAACATAACATTTGTATTAGACACGATACATTCAATGCGCACCAAGTGAACAATGATCACACCCTTAATGATGAATGCAGCATAGATTTACCGAGATTATAAACGCAGTTTCAAAGTTCAACATATCTCGATGTCGGTGTCATTTGAATAATCAAATAGGACCGAGCGGTGGAGCTCGTGTCAAGTCTTTGATGTTATAGCTCCAGTTACACTCTCCGGCTGATAAGAGATGCTAATACCAAACAGCCCACCTGGGACTTCAGCCAACGCCGTCCATAAGAGGTCTTTGTAGTCGGTCGATGTCAGATATTTACATTCCAGGCTGCAGCCGGTTCAATCTTAGCGCCGTGCGCGGCTGTGAGGGAGGAGGGAGGTTATTTACGCATTCATGTTTTTCTCAAATGAAAACAGAGGTGAAAAGCAGTCAGAGGCGGAGCAGCTGCCACTTACTTCCACATGAATCTCCAGCCTGGAAGAACTCCGTCGTCAACAGGACGAGGCCGAGGTCAGAGAAGGCGAAAGAAAACCTGTGAATAAGATCCCAAGAAATAAATAATGTGTAAGGGGAGATGAGATCCAGTCTATTTCACTTTCATTCTATCTGAGAGGACACGCAGTACTTATACAAGACCAGAGACATGATGTCTGAGAGGACACGCAGTACTTATACAAGACCAGAGACATGATGTCTGAGAGGACACGCAGTACTTATACAAAACCAGAGACATGATGTCTGAGAGGACATGCAGTACTTATACAAGACCAGAGACATGATGTCTGAGAGGACGCGCAGTACTTATACAAGACCAGAGACATGATGTCTGAGAGGACACGCAGTACTTATACAAGACCAGAGACATGATGTCTGAGAGGACACGCAGTACTTATACAGGACCAGAGACATGATGTCTGAGAGGACACGCAGTACTTATACAGGACCAGAGACATGATGTCTGAGAGGACACGCAGTACTTATACAAGACCAGAGACATGATGTCTGAGAGAACACGCAGTACTTATACAAAACCAGAGACATGATGTCTGAGAGGACACGCAGTACTTATACAAGACCAGAGACATGATGTCTGAGAGGACACGCAGTACTTATACAAGACCAGAGATTATTAATAATCTCTAATATTAGTATATTAATATCTAATATTAGCTTCAGTTTTCTGAACTTTTCTGCCTTTTTCTATGATCAAATTATAAAATACAAATTATTATTGAATATATAATTATTACTTATCTATAAGACATACCTTTGTGTATATGAAAATATTACATGAAAGTGTATGTAAAACAGATCTTTGAAGTTAGTTTTACATGTTCAATGTGGTTCAGAAACATTTGAGATAAATGTTCATGAATGTATTCAGGACACACATTTAAAATAAGTGGGACTTGATCCCATCCTTCAAATCCCATCATTGTCTACAACGTTTTAAAGCCTCTGGCCCAAAACATCAGACAGGTTTGCCAGGAGATAATGACGTCACCGAGACACGGCAGTGCGGTGGTTTGTGGCATGTCTATGAATAGTTGTGTGTGGTTGCTGGTTCAAAACCGGTTGTAAACGATGTGTGGGCAGAGGCTCAGTGTTTGTGTGCGCAATCTTTCAAAAGCTCTGTCTCTAAATGTCAGATCGTGAGCAGAATAATCGTGTGAATACGAGTTTTATATCACATTGTATTTAATTGTTTTTGTTGTGACATACACTCCAGTCCACTGGAGGGCGGTGTAAGTCCTTAAAGAGAGCGCGCCACAATCCCACCAGAAGAAGAAGTGCATCCGGTATCTCTTCCCTCTGGTTGAAGGCAGATGTAAACACGGTAAACCGTGTTTGTTCTGCTACCAATCGTCTGTAAATGTCTTGAATGGTTTATTTGGACTCTGTCGCCGTGTGCTTTGCATCCGCTGCGTCGGAGGAAGGAGGTAAGATGGAGGACACGCCGTAACAACATGCTACGTTAGCTTAGCATCGCAGCTTAGCATGGCAGCGGATCCACCGTGGAGCACAGAAGCTACAGAAGCGGAACAACAGAGAGTTGAGTGGAACCTGCCGCAGCTCGCGGAGGAGCACGGACACGGTGACGTCATGTTTCACTCATTTCACACTCTTTCATATCGTATGTGTCCGTGAAGTAAGAGTTGATCGATGTTCCGTCCCGTCACAAACAGCATGAGCACGTGTGACACTCGGAGACAGCGGTGGACAGTCTGAGCTCAGGTGTCTGTGTGTCTTCAGCAGCTTGTTCTCACCAGATGAAGTCGATGAGTCCATCATGTTGTCTGTCAATTGCAGACAGATTTGATGGTGGAATTGAGAGAAATTTCAATGTAAAGTTCGATATTTTCAATTCCACTTTGTATAATAAATAGGGACATTTATTTTGAAATATCTCCAAATGCCTCCATCAAATGTCTACAATTTACAGTAAAGATAGGAGGCATCACCACGAATGAGGTCACCATTGGGTTACTGTTGTAATTATGGGTTTTTGCGAAGGAGAGGCCCTTTAACGCAGAGAAAGGACCAATGTGGAGTTAAAAATAGTGAACTTGGTCAACAGTAAATCAGTCTACAATATGTTTTTAAGATTCATGATTTAATACATTTATATTTTAATCGTACAAGTTCAACACCTTTAACTGATGAGACACCTGACACCAGCTAGTACAGTATTCTATATATACACACATACTACATGAATACAAATATCTGTTATTTCTGATCCTTAATTAGGAAACGATTGATTGTTTTCCCCCATTTATTCTTTTATTAATGTATCTTTTCAATGTAGGGCGGACATTTAATGCGTTGGCTCCACACGACAACCGGAAGTGGGGCATTGGGGACCGAATCGGACCGGTGCCAGGACCCGGGCGACGTCAATCGTGGTGGTACCGCTTCCGGTCGGGCTGTACGCGCCGGCTGGGCGCGCGTGTGTTTGTTCCTGTTTTGATTTAGTTTTAAGTTTGTTTTGGGTCAAAACTTTGAACCCAAACAAAGTCTCCATCTTCACGTTGTGGCCGTGGCTCCCGGAGGAGGTGGGAGTTGTGGGTGAAGGAAACGCGGTGACGCGCAGGTTGATGAGAGGCAGGTGTGCGGAGCCGAGAGCTCCGACACCGCTGCTGCAACGAACGTGTGGCTGCAAATGGAAGTGTTTCTACCTGGCGCCAACGATGCATTAGAGTCACTTTTTATTTAAAAAAAAAAATATATATACTTTTTTAAAAATCTCTGTCTTTCGACCCTCTCCAGAAACCAGGCTCCGTGTGAGACGAGTGCGACGGCGGCTCGGGTCTGAGGTCTCGGGGCCCCGCTCCCACCAGCTGCTCCACCTGCGTCCGTCCTGACTGCACCCAGGACGCAGGGATGGAGGTTCGCGGTCCGTGTGGAGGAGAGTGGATTTCAGATGACT
>JAFBJT010110033.1:29796-53957 GCA_016785325.1 Chascanopsetta lugubris | reverse complement strand
GTGAGGAAAATTAAAGGATGAGGGGAGGGTAGAAAATAAAACGTTAAAGGATGGATGGATGAAGACGTTGGGATTGTGTAGTTACAGACACACATCTGCACGACCTTTGACCTTATAAACACTAAATGTCCATTTCTCCCCCTGTAATGGAAATAGTCCATACTTAGATTATGATCTTATTCCTACCAATAACTTCACCTCAATGTCTATTTTTGTATTTCCAGATGATTAGAACCCACTGCAGAAGGAGCTCTACACATTTGGACAGGTCAGTGTTGCTGATTGGCCTGATTAGCATACACCAATTAGAGGCAGGGGAGAAGGGGCAAGCTTTGATGGTGAAAAAACATTTCAAATCCTGCAGACTATACCTTTAAAGGCATTTTGGAAATTTACAGTGAGCCTGACCTTTGACCCCTAACTTGAATGTGCCAGGACTACTGAGAAGCGTTAATGTCTTTGTGCAGCATTAAGAATAATGGTGGTCAGAGAGACCATCGTTTGACCTTTGACAATGAAAAGTGATGACACTGAGATTTAATGAGTAGATGAGTGAAAGACTGAGTGGGAGGAGTTATGGAAGCCGGGGAGAGAAGATGGAGAAACTAGAGGGAACTGTTGGTGGGATAATAGTAGTTGGATAGAAACAATACAAGTGCGTCTTGATTGCTTTCAAGGAAAAAAGAAATCTGAGAAAGAAAATCCCCATGACAAGAATCTTAACGATGAATGGCAACAAATTTCTTTCTCCTCGGCAGGATGTCAAACATCCCGCCATCCCGCAATCGTCTTACAATGGCGGGCAATGGAACTTTTTTTTCTGATTGTGAGAAATTGTAAATATCTGGACCTCAAATATTCTTCACACAGTTGCTGAGGTGAAATAGTCGGAGGAAAGGAAAAGGAAAGGAAATCTCTAAGTATTTCTATATTCTGCAACTTATTATCCGGGTGTCTCTATCAGCCTGTGGTCAACTATTTACGAAACATGACCTGAGAAAGTGCTGTCAGTGAATGAATCTTCTCAGTCTGAGTACTGGTGGTATCTTTAGCTAGCTAGCTGACACTGATACAGCAGCCACAATGCGTAATAGCACTAGCACATGTTCCGCTATGATGCTCTTTGAAAATAACAAGCAGGACAAGGACGACTGCTGCTGCCTTTGAGGAAGTGAACTTTCAAAACTAAAGATAGAACATGTCATTGACTTGATCTGTCAATCTATTCAGATTGTCTATCATTTAAGATCAAAAGATTGTTTGATTGTAATGCTGGGATCCAATTCTCACTCAATGACTTGGCCACTGGATTGTACAGAGCAGAGACTACAACAGTGCTGTCATTACACGGTGAGAAACGTACGATGTTCCGAGACAGTCAGCATAACGCTGCTGTGACAAGATTCTACCAGAAGGGGGAGTGAGAGAGAGTGAAAACCACCACTCCAATAAGAAGCCCCTCTCCTAAAGGGAGGGGGGCCGAGAGGGGGCAAAGAGAGACAGAGAGAGAGAGAGGTGCCCTGACAGAGATGGAACATACAGAAACAGCTTCAGTCCGTTAAGAGATTCAGTTACTGTTTAGAGTCTTCCCAGAAAAATCACATATAACATAAGTGCATTGTTATATGTAAAAATGTGAGCAAATATTCAGATATGTTTTAATAGATTGCGATGTACTTTGATTTCAGAAGTGAAAGGTAAATTCTATACTCCTTAAGTAGAGCGATACTACAAATTAATTTAATTTGATTCAATCTGATTTAATTTCATTTAATTTAATTTCATTAAAAAAGCACACCCTGTGTGGCATTCACTCAAATCAGGCCTTAGGGTTGTGCTGCTATAATTTAAAATACAAGGATCCTCAGTTAGACTGATGGTTTTATCCTTAATCTTTAATTAAACCTAATACAAAACTCCAGTGGGCGTGACCCTGCCGGATGATAAATCATGCTGTCAAAAGGGTTAAGGACTTACAACTACCCATCCACAGAGGAGTTCACTGCACCACTACTATCAGACAGACAGTGTTTGGGCTGAGTCCCTCAAAGCAGAGCTGAGGAATGCTGGTCCACAGTGACAGTGTGTTTAGAGTCAGTGTACCTCATCATTCAGATTGGACGCCAACAGGACTCCTGACACTCCAGATCCGGACAGAGCGACACGACCTGCAGCTGCCGCCGCCGCGGCTGCAGCGCTCAGAGGACTGATGGATCCTGCGAGGAAAACACATTCGCTCAAGCTAAATAATAAAGATGTACTGTACGACCAACAACTACTGTGGCTCCAGACAGAAGAGACAGTAAAGGAAAACGAAAAGATAAGATACCTCCACCCTGAGAGAGGGAGAGAGAAGATGAGTAGCCCCCTCCACTAGAGTAGGACCCCATAGCTCCAGACGGGGTTCCTGCAACACATTAAAAACAATACTTACTTACAAAACACAACTAACGTATATCTAAAGACCCAAGTTATGAAAATATACAAAAGCCACCCGAGTCAGGAGAGTAACTGTAGTGTAACTGTAAAGCTTATTTACCCAGGAGAGAATGATCCTTGGTGGTTGTCTCTCCGTCCCCAGTCGGGAGGTCGGGTCTGGTGTAATCCCGGCTCTTGTCGTTGTTGTATTTGACGTTGAGGTTGACCAGTTTACTGAAGTCTATCCGCAGAGTGCAGCATGAGTTGTAGATGTTCTGTCCATCTAAAGACTGGGGAGGAGGAGAGGAAGATGGAGTCAGTGTGGAAGGAGCGTGGAAGATGTCCATAAATCAGTTACAATAATAGCAATTAAAAATAGCTGCAGGTCTTACCAGTTTGGCTTGCTGTGCATTGACGGGGTCACTGAACTGAAGAAGAGCTTGAAATTGGTTGTTCTTGGTGAAAGTTATAATCTTCATCACGGTGCCAAATTTACTGAAGATCTGCAAGAGACATGTCCATGAATTGAGCTTCGTGTGTAGCTGTTTCTTTCACCCATTGCTACTTGTTTCTATATTTATTTGTCTTCCTCTTCCCCTTGAAATGTTCTGTGTTGTTTGTAAGATCCTGTATTTATAGCAAAGGAGTCCTACACATATATGATGTAATATGCATAGTTTTACCTGTTGGAGGACGTCCAGTGTGACGGGATAAAACATGTTGTCGATGATAATTCGCAGGACAGGGCTGGGGGGCGGAGCCAGGTCCAGAACTCCTGGGTCAGAGGACGGAGAGCTTCCATCCTGAACTGCTGACACGGCCTGCAACACCGCCTGAGCCCTCTGGGGGGCGGACAATACAAATATGGAAGCATGGTGAGGAAAATACTCTTACTGGCTGGTTTGTTTAGAAGTATAATTTAAAGTATGTGTTTACCTGGTTCAGAGCAGAGTCTGTTTTCAGCTCCTTGTGGTTGGAGTACTGAATGAAGACGGGTGCGTTCCTGACCTATATACAGTGAGAGTGATGTCATTAGTGCAGATAGTGTCAGATAAGAGACCGATTGATGATCCACCTCATACCTGTGGTGTGACAGCTGCGTAGTAGTTCACCATAGTAATGGCTGCTTCCTCTGTGCCCAACTCCAGAAACGCCTGGAGGAAACAGGTTTTTTTTTTGTTTTTTTTAAGGAATCCGCTCCAGGACATTGCATCAGCCTGAAATCGGGTTCAGGAAAGAATAGTAAGATATGTTGTACCTGGTTTTTCCCCTTGAGCATCAGAATGTTGGTGACCTTTCCAAACGGCAGCCCCAAAGCAATGACCTCGGTCTCGGACACTTCGCTGGGAAGTTTCCTGATGTGCAGAACTCTGGAGGGAGGTGATTCATCCAGACGCTGTTTCTTACTATCGCTGCCATTTGCTGAAGATGGGACACACAAAGAAAATAGTTATCCCATCAAGCTTTGACTGCAGTGCAAAATTGTAAATAGTAACCAAGGCTTCAGTCTATTTATTCAGAGTTGGGTCACGGGCTAAATCTAGGAGGTCTCTCTGCTCGTCAGACACATTCAGACATGCAGATCAGATTCCTCAAGCCTTTTAAATTAGCTTTCAGCAACTAAAGGCACATCCACATTGGACACTTGGCTTAAATGTATTTTATGGATATTCAGATAATCTACGGACAAAACGGTTTGTCTCCTCACTAACAACAAAATCCAACCATTAACATGAGCCTTCAATGTTTTTGCAGTTGAAAGAATGTAACCACATGTTAGACATGTTAGACTTCTTTTTAAAGTTGCAGGAATCGGATGCAACTCCTTTTGGTGGGTTCACAACTGTTCTCACCATTACAGATAAATGCAAATAGCAGGTGTGAACATGGCAGACATTCAGTGTACGATTTGTGGCATAGAACTTAAAACGTGAACTCCACTGAAGAGTAAGGGTGTTTTTATAATATTTCATTTTTACTGCGCTATAGATATCTAACATGTCCAAAGCGTGTTGTTTCACCATGACCACTTCCCATTTCTGGAAGATGGATTATTGTTTCAAGTGAGCTGGATTGTGTTTCCTGCTCTCTTCACCGTGATGGTGGAACTTACCTGTCATAGAACTGGGGCTGCTGCCATATATGCTGAGCTCATCTGAGCCTCTCTGCACATAGAAGAAAAACTGGATTGATCACCATAACACATGCCGAGAACGCCAACATCCTCCATACCACACAAAGTATGAGTCCGTGTAAAAGTAAAAAAATGTACAAAACTTACCTTCACACCAACCGCAACATCTCTGCCAATGGATATGAAAATAGACAGAGAATAGTAAGAGTGTAAGTCTTTACACACTTTAATAACATCATAAACCATCTGGATTTACTGCGTGCTGTGCCTTTAACTGGAGTGAGCATTTAGAATTGTAATTTTCACATGGCCACATTAATGATTCTTTAATGGGTCCAAGATAAACTGGGGGTGTGACCAAACCGTCATGGAGGATAAGAAATCAGTAAGTTAAACCTTCTTATTTGGCAAACGTCCCAAAGGGCATCGTCTTCATTCCAAGACCTTGTTTCATTACCGCACCATTTCATTGATCCCTCATGAAATCCAATCAGCCAGCTGCTGGCCTGAGCTATTGAACATGGCATATTGACATACAACAGTGTGGGGAGGAAAGTTTGGGTCACTGCCAGTATGCAAAAGAAGTTTGGACACGAGACACGCACTTGGTGTTGTTTACGTTACCTAGCAGCTGATCAGACTGCACGATAAAGTATTAACTCTGTGTGCAGCTACATCTAGATTTGTGAGGTAAAGTAATTGTGACAGTGGGGATCTTTATTCAAGGATTGTATCTGATTCCCATTTATTACATAGACTGTGATGGGCAGCCATTGTGTGCCACAGACATACACAGTAATGATTTGAACATGTTTAACACTTCTAAGATGGCAAATAGGATTTCCGCTCCCTGCGCCCACTCTCTGGTTCTCGTCCTCTCATCAGTGGCCCATTTTATGACTCATAATAGTTTTTACCATCAGACAGAAATCAATACAATCTTGGCAACTGTTACTTTTGCAAAGTACAATGGCACAAACAAGCACAAACGCCTACATTCTCTGTGCATTGGGTGGAAATGACAGCAAAACAGCAGATGGTCAAAGGGGACAAAATACAACCAATTGAACTGAATCCTGTGGAAATTATGGCAACTACATAGACTTTGAACTGTACTGCATGTAAACAAAGATACAATATGGGCAACAGCATGGGCATCAATCAGCTGCAGGTGTGTAACTTGATTATAGCGTCAACAGCAGACCTTTTACACTTACGTCCCTGGCATTTCCTAAACCCGTGGCACAAGCTGTGGCATTGTAACGAGAGATAAACCAAAACAAAGAGACGAGTGTATCCACCAGGTCTGAGGAGGAAGTGACTGTGCAGCATTTCAAGACATATCTGTTTACAAACATTAAACCCATGCAAAGCCAATTACACACATGTGGAAAAACAGAGCACGATTTCAAACCCCGCCATGTAACTAACCTGTAATAAAGGGACAGTGTGTAGGATTAAGTAACATGGCCTCAAGGGGAGGTTCCCTCATTGATCACATACACAATAATGGAGCTAACCTGCTTCCTCACAGTCAGAGTAGGGAACTAAAAAGAAGCAAATATAGAACCCCCCCCCCCAACACACACACACACGCTTTTAAAAAAAAAATCTGACACAAAAATGGCGGGATGTTATTGCTCTATGTGGATAGCCAATCTAATGTAGCACACAATAACATGCACGTAACACGAGGAAATTAGCTTCAGACAAAGGATCTGTACAAAGTGACAGGTGCACTGAGCATGTCGGCCATGTTATAATTCCTTTATAACACAAATGGCCTCACTATTACTAGTGGCTAGCTCTGAATGTAAAGACGAAGCATATTTAGCGAACATATATCTCTTTAGATAACGTTATTATCGACAAGAGGAGATGCTATGCTAAATTATATTATGTATATTGCTGTTGGCAATCGGTAACGGTAGTGTGGAACGTTCTTCCGTGTTGTCTTCTTGTGTAAATGTCAACAACAACACAACAATGAAGCACCACGTTTCTCGGTTTGGGGCTCGGTATTGTTAGGTAGCTAACAGAAGGGTTCGTGCCGGGGAGCTAACGGTTAGCATGGTTAGAAATAGGCGCGGGAACCGCCTTGTTCTTTCTATATCTCGTGCACGGTGGAGTAAAAACGAACACAGAATCTTTATAAGTGAAGTGACCATGTTTACCCGTCCATTGCAGCTATTTGTCCGCCTCTGTCAGTTGATATTTCAGCCCACTTCGGTTACCGTGCAGTCAGTGCAAAATGGGCGTTCTTCTTCTTCTGGTCTGATGGCGGCCATTGGTAACCAATAGAGACGTCGGGGGTAACACCGCCACCTAAGTCTGAGGAGGGTAACTGCAGGGACAATCTGCTTCCCACCTGTTCACTTTATTATTTGGAATTGATATTTGTATAGTGATTTCTAAATATCTCTGGTTAATGGCACTGTTAAATGTTTCCATGAATAATGACCCACAGTAGTTTATGGTATTATTTTGTCTTTATTTCTGTTTACATGTTATACAATACACCCACAGAGTCCCTCTGTCATGTTGCTTTGTGTCTGTCAGTACAGAAGATTTGCTGCATCAGAAAAAAAAAACTTTATTGAAATCACAGACAATACTGTAACAACAATGTACCTCCTTTTCCCACCACCACACTTAGAGTAAAAGCACATAGTTTGAAACAGGCCATCATCATATCAAATACACAGGATCTATAGATACTAATAAGGCATATCTACAATTGATAATATAATCCAGGTGCTACGGTTGAATTATAGAAAGATTAATTTTGATGCCATTATGTTGATTCTATTTAACTTCTGTTCCACATTGTCATGCTGAAATTCAATAAGATTTATCTTAGCCTCAATTCCATGATTCATTTGCAATCATGCAATAACACCAATATCAAGATCATAAGACATAAATATAGTTTCCCTATGACTATACATCACCCAATTACATTACCATGTCTTGAAACTGTAAATCAATTAGCCGTAAAAACCCACTAATGAAATGTCTGATCACTTATTATTAAATAGAAAAGGGTTGGTCATTGCCCTCAGTGGATGGGGCTGACGGGTATCCCTCTCTTCGGGTGGTAGGGTGTCCTCCGGGTTACCATCTTGATGCAGTCTATGATGGGACAGACGCTGAAGCACAGAGTGCAGCCTGTACAGCTGTCGGTCACGAAGGGGAGGTGGGTCTCTGGATCGAACGTTATGGCCTGAAGGAGACGGCATGTGACACAGCAGGTGTGAGGCGGCGCTGAAGGGGAAGAAAAACCAGCCGCTGTGCTGTAACGTGATTAGAGTGACTTACCTGGTATCCTGAGTCATTGCAGGTCATGTAACATTTACCACAGTTGATACACATATCTTCATCTATCAGAGCTTGGACCTAAGAATACAGGTGAATAGACAGGGTCAGGATTAGATGGTGACATCTATCGCTCGGATAATATGAGATTAGCGGTTTGTCAGGAATGTTAGGATATCCACTGCGTCCACTGAAATTCTATTAAAGGTGCAGTGTGTGTAAGATTTGGTGAGCTGCTATAACATGTGCATTTCCCCACTGTGGGATCATTAAAAAAACGTTCTATTCTATTCTACTCTACTAAGAACTAAGAACATGGCGGCCCCTGTAGAGAGGACCCCCCTCCTCATTTAAGGGTAATGGGAAAAAAAAACAACATTTAAGTGATTATAAATGAATGAAGATGTCAGTATGTTATTGTTTTGTAATATTTTTCAAAGAAACAAAAATGACCGAAATCTTACACACTGCACCTTTAAATTCAGTGTTGACATTCTCGCGTCAGTAGTAGGTAGATCTGTACAACTGTCCAATCGAATGGACAGAGTGTTGTGGGAAACAGTGTTTGTGTACCTGCTCTGTGTTGTTGAGCTCCTGATAGGCTCCTATGTGCCGCAGCGCTCGGGCTATCACATCCTGCAAACACACACATGCACAAAGCAGAGATAGTTCAACATTACTCAGATAGATTATGTGTGAGTGTGTATGTGGGTTATGGTTATATATGTGTGTGTGTGTGTGTGTGTCAGCTGCACCTTGACGGCAGGAACGGGCTTTTTGGGCGTGCCGACCCGAGTGATGCTGTTTTCTGGGACATCAGTGATTCCATCGTCTCTGAGCCTTTTCTTGTATCCAGCCACGGCTGCAGTCTTCTGCTCGAGGTATGGACCAAAGCTGGGAAGGCTCTACACACACACACACACACACACACACATACACCATCAGATATACACAAGCAGTTTCTCTAGTATTTTTCTAATTATTGCATAATAAGACTTTTTACTGTAACTGCAGGAAAATAAATATTGGCTGTGGTACCTGTCCAACCAGCTCTTCTATTCTGGGGACTGGTTTTCCTCTCTGGTGTCTCTCTGTCGGAGGAGACTGTCCATCCCAGTCCTTCAGCTCCAGGCTCTTAAGGTACAACAAGGCTTTCAGACCTGGACACACAAGTTAAAAGTAGATGTAATTGTATTTGTTTTGAATGGAATCGGCTCCGCCCACTTGGTGGTTGTCTAAAGGAGAAATGGAGATAACGGTGACGTACCCAGGCAGTAATCCTCAATGACTGTGAAGTCCTGGTTCTGAACTGAGCTGCACACCTGGGAGACAGACGGATGTGTGTTAGAAAAAGGGTCATGACCACACAGGGATTTTAATTTGGATTAAAATTACAACTAAAATGAAATTACAGTAAAAGTTGCTCCAACAAATTAATATTTTTCCTTTTCTCTGACTCATTTTCATTTACATCCTGCCACATTACCAATGATTACCAATTAACAGATGTATAATAATATCGACTAAATAGTAACAGAAATGTAAGTGTCACCTGTAACACTGATGCCCCAGCGTGTAGAAACTGTAGTCCTGCGTCGGCTGAGTCGATGCCCCCGGTGGCCAAAATAGGGAAACCGGGAATTGCTCTGCCAATGGCTGATACAGCTCTGAGAGCGATGGGTCTGATGGCATTTCCTGCACAAATCAAAAAATATTAATCAAAGCATCCAAACAATGCATAAAGCAATAAGTATGAATATTGCCAGTGTTTTTTCAAGATCTCTGGTAGCATTCACAATATAAACATGACCATTACAGTGATTGTGTGTTTTTGTGTCTCTTTACCAGAAACTCCTCCATATGTGGTGCGTTTTGCCGCTCCAATGCCGGGCCAAGGTGAACCGTCCGCCTTCAGTCCCATCATCCCTGACACCGTGTTGGTGGCGGTGACTCCATCTGCTCCGCCTGAGAGACAACAACACAACGATCGACATGTGTGAGTGACATGTTTTACGTTACATTTGAATCCTAAAGATCATGTGATGAGAAGTAGCAGAGATGACCTCTAGAGGGAGGAAAACAGAGGAGGCGTGTTTACCCTCGTGAGCAGCTTTGGCAATGTCGACAATGTTGGTAACGTTTGGCGTCAGTTTGGCAAAGAATGGAATGGGAGAGGCTGCGCGCACCCACCGACAGATGTTACGCACCAGCACCGGATCCTAATGCAGAACACACTCAGAGTTTATACAGCTGTACATGTGCATACACCCGTGTGTGTGTGTGTGTGTGTGTGTGTGTGTGTGTGTGTGTGTGTGTGTGTGTGTATGCACCTGTCCACAGGCCAGTCCCATGCCTCTCTCTCCCATCCCATGAGGGCACGACAGGTTCAGCTCCAGAGCATCTGCTCCTGAGGCCTAAACATAAAATATATTCCATGTTTTGAAACTTAAAGGTGCAGTGTGTATGATTTCGGTAATTTTTGTCACCTCTAAAAAATATACCAAAACAATTACATACTGACATTTTCAGGAATTTATAATGACTTAAATGTATTATTTTTTCTATCACCCTTAAATGAGGCCATTAATGTATATTTGCATGAGGAGCAGGTCCTCTCCACGGGGGCTGCCATTTTTGTACAGTAGCCTAGATAGGACGTACCAAACATCTTTGGCGTTTTGATGACAGCTGAAGTCTAACATAGGTTCTCCTGCATGTTCAGAAGGGTGAGGGTGCAACTTCACCTCTAGATGTCACTTTATTACCACTCACCACTGCCATCTGGGTCAGTTCCGTCCAGTCTTCCTTGTTGTAACTGCACATGATACTGGCGATCACCACCTGATGGGGAAAAAGGGAGAGGTTAGTAGTACGGCACCTTCCAAGCAACAGCACCATGTTGCATGAGATGGATGGGTGATTGACGTACGTTGTTGGGGAAGTCCCTCTTCAGCTCAGCCACCGAGCGACACCAGTAGGCCGCCGTCTTCTCGCTGATGAGCTCGATGTTGAGGAAGGCGCCCTGGCCGGGTCCGTACAAATGACCCGAGGTGGTGCCGCGCACGATACGAGGGGACACGTTGGTCACCAGGTCCTGCAGAGACACGGGTTTACTCACGCGATGTAACATGGGAAGCACTCAGGACGTTGTCTCAGAAGGTTGTCAAGGAATTGTTGTTTGGGTGTTGAGGAGAACCATAACAACCTCTAAAGGCCTTTAAAAACCACCTCAGGGACAACTAGATCTCCAACTGTGACCACTAAAACCTCGAAACCTCTTCAGAATACTGAAGTACCTGAAGAACTGCCAAAATAGCCCCTAATCTTGTTAATATAGTCACCTGAACTCAGAAATGTATTAGTCTACGTAGGGAGCCTCCACCATAACCTCTAGAACGTGCTCACTGGTGCCCCAGAGTCTGTAAACAACATGATAATTGCAACGTCAGCAAGCTGTAGCATGTACCACCAAGGTCTAAGGCCAAAACCAATCCCCAGGTCACGAGGACCCACTCACACGTGTGACTACCTCCTATTTTGTTCTGCTATCGGGTCTTTCGTAAAAGAAACTGTACCCCCAGACCACGTGATTGTTATGTATTTGTACCTTGTCCAGTCCAAAGGTCTTGGTCAGAGCGAAGCCCCACCCTTGTTCAAAGGCTCTTCTGATCATGGCCGTGCTGGTGGTTGGAGGAGCGGAGGCCAGGCCGAACGGGTTGGGGAACTTTATCCCACAGACCTCCACGCTGATGTCAACCTCGTCTATGGCGCTATAGAACAATGGGAGCTTGGGGACGGCGTCCACTATCTCTCCGTGCAGGGACTACATACAGGGGAAAGGCAGATGTATCAATTTCTTTTCCAGATAGGTTCTAATGAGAACACGTATGTAATATAGCACCTGCACGAATCTGTGAATGTGCCATGAAGCCTGTTTGCCATCGTTGACTGATTCCACCGAGGTGTTGGCCAGACCGGCGATGTCTCCGCCCGCAAACACCCAGGGCTCACTGGTCTGCATGGTGTCCGTGTCCACCTCTGGAGTTCCCCAGCGGTTCATCTTCACCGGGGCCATGGCATCGGTCACTATCAACAGTCCACTCAAGCATCAGGTCAACATGTGAGACCCAACCCAGCAATGCAGGGTCGGACCAAGTACTGATGATTTGTTCTTCATTGAAAGAGAAAGTACTGGTCGTACAAAAAACAAAAGTACAATCCAGACTACTCAGCGATTCATTACCTTGTTTGTCGCTCAGCATTGAACCAAAGGCACTGATGACGTAGTCCGCCTTCAGCCTGACAACCTGGTCTTCGTCTTCCACCCATTTGCCGTCCTCAGTCTGCTCGGTGCGACAGAACTGTAACCCGGTAACCCGGCCGTTTTTCATGATGACCTCTCGAGGGGAGAGGAAGGGCAGGAACTCGCACTGCTCCTCTTTCGCCAGCTCCATCTGAACAGAAGGAAATCAGAGCAGTTGTATTCTCTGTGCGTTCGTTTATTCGTGGGTGGATCTGTCCATCACGCGGTCGTACGTACCTCCTCTGGAACAGCCCTGATGTTGGTGAAGCCCCTCCTGAAGCAGACGTACACTCTCTTGGCTCCACAGCGAAGAGCCGAGGTGGCGCAGTCGAACGCCGTGTCTCCGGCGCCCAGGACGATCACAATGCCTCTCAACTCCGGCAGAGGCGAACGACACTGGCACATACCTGGAGAGACGGACACAAGGACAAGGAGAGTGACTTTTAGATTCAGACACTTGACTTGGCTTTAAATGGACTTTATATTGCGTTTCAAGCGTGACTGACCGGTCTTGCTGGCTGCAGCCACCATGGGCAGAAAATCTTTGGAGGTGAAGAAACCTTGATCCATGGTTAAGCCCTTGAAGATTGGGGCTCTGTTGGCCTGAGGGAGACCTGGGAGGGAGTCCCACAAATGCAAAAACACATACTTTTACATGGTAGAAGAATTGATCTCCATTTGGATAAACTCTACAAAACCTCTTCATAAAGCTAAAGGCTGAACTAGTTTAGAAAGTACCAACGTTTTGGACGTACCAATTCCGATGAAGACGGCCTTAAAACCATCCTCTTTAAGGGACGATAGAGTCATTCCATCCATACCGAGACCCTTCTCACACACAATCTGCAAACACACTCACACACACACACACACACACACACACACACACACACCCCACCCCACACACACACACACATTTGGACAGAACTGTGAGGATGCTAATATTGATGTCATCAAAGAAATACTATCTATTTTCTTAATATCCAGTACATCCTATAATACACACAATTCAATTAGCCTTAAATAAGGATAAATGGAGTGTTCAAGTCTTGTGCTCCTTAAAGCAACTCAGACCTCTGATACACAAAAATATCAGAGGGTGCAACACTTCACAGATGCAACACAACACAGTCGTACCTTGACTCCCAAATCTTTCATGAGGTTGACTTCAAACTCAATAACCTCATAGGGAAGCCGGAACTGGGGGATTTCTGATGTGCTGCGTAGAGGAACAGACGTACATGTATACTGATCGAATAAGTATTTGATTTGTCTTCTACCATATAACACAGATCCACAGAGAGATAATGATAAATTACCTCAGCCCTCCAATGTACTTCTGTTTCTCAAACACAGTGATGTTGTCATATCCCAGACGGGCCAGGAAGGTGGCACAGCTGATCGATGCTGGGCCACAGCCAATCAGAGCGATGGGGCTGTGGTAAGACTCTGGCATCTCATCAGGTGGTGGGAGGTTAGGATTCCTGACCTGGGGGATGCCCATCTTACTGAACACCTGTAAACACACACACATGTATTAGAGGTGCACATGCTTGACGTTCAGATGTAGTTACAAACGCCGTTGTACCTCGATGGCAAACTGCTGTAGCCCCCCGATGTTGATGGGTCCCTCCTCGGAGGCGTACAGGTTACAGCCTCCCACACACAGATCTGATGTGGGACAAACCATTCCACAGGTCAGACCCAGGGGGTTGTCAGATAGGATGGCCTTTGCTGCTCCATAGTAGTTCTAGTACACACACACACACACACACACACACACACATACACACACACAATAAGCACCATTATACTTTCCTCACTGGATTAGTTATTGTTCATACTCAACAACAGAGCGTTGCACAACCTTGTTAGAGATGCTGGTGATGAAAAACTTGATGTCCAGGTTAGTGGGGCAGCTCTTCTGACAGGGAGCATCGGCACATTTTAAACACCTGGACACAGATGGGACGATTTCACAAAGAATAGAAAAACATCTTCTTTCACCTTTAGATTGATGAGATTAGATGTACCTTTCATCTTCCCACAGTGGGGGAATTTCAGACAAGGCAAACAATATTGAAAGGAAGTAGAATGAAATCGTTTTTGTACACAATCAAGAGTTTTGGTACATGAGATAGACGAGGTCAAATACAACTGAATTTTCCCACTGTAACCTGCAGAACATTTAAAGGTGCAGTGTGTAAGATTTGGTTACCTCTAGAGGTGAAGGTGCTTGTTGTATCTATCACCTCACCCTCACTCTTCTGAGCATGCAGGAGAATCTGTGGTCGACTTCAGTTGTCATTAAAACTCAAAAAAATATTTTAGTACCTCCACTCTGGGCTACTGTTAAAACATGGCGGCCCCCGTAGAGTGGACCCGCTCCTCGTGTAAAAATACATTAATGGGTGCGCATGTGTATTATGATAATAATATATAATAATATAATAATAATAATGTAATACTCCCGCCATGTTGTTATTCTTACCTCGTGGCCTCTCGCAGAGCTCCACGTTCGCTCAGCGTCGTGTGTTTGATGTCGTCAAAGTTGTTCTCCAACTTCACACACGACTGAGAGACGAAGAGGAAGAGAACAGTGACACTATGAACAACGGCGACTCCGAGTTCTTGTGTAAATGTTCGCATTCAATGATCTTTGATCAAAACTTTGACATTTCAGAAGAAAGACGAAGTCCAATTTCAACAAAATAATGAATTATAGATCATGATAACTTATAAAGTATGTTCATGCCGGTAGCTCCAGCATGAACAGTGTCGTGTGCGACCCCCAGTGGACAGATTTGAAATAGCACTTCCTCTTATTGAAAATGAGCAATTCATGTTATTGTATTGCCTGTGGACACTCTGGCGGGCCGCTTCTGGCCCACGGACCTTATGTTTGACACCACTGGACTGTAACGGCATGCAACCAAAGTTGATGCGTCGTGATGATGTCTTACGTCACAGTTCCTCTCGGGGTTCCTTTTCCAGTGTTTCTTCTCTTTCTTCTTATTGGCTGTGGAGATGATCTTGGCATGAGTCTTCACCCTGGGGTTCAGGGCCAGGATGCTCTGTAAGGAAACGACATCACCATCAATGAAGACATCATTAATAACCATAACACTCAACCCACTGGAACTGAACCAATATTGCTTCCCCCCTGTCACTAATGATAATTATTGATGAGTCAGCAGTGTTATCTGTCCTCACGGAGCTGATGGAAGTCTGACGGAGTAAACACTGATACAATGGAACATTCTAGGAAGTTTGCTTGTTTGTATGTTTGAGGTCACGGCGATAAGATAGTGATGAGCTGCGGGGTCGACGCTCTGACGTTATGAGACTCAGGGAGATGAGTATGTAACGTCGCACACTCATAACCGCCGTTGTTAATATTTAATCTCGGGATCAGTATCTAAAAAGTTGATTTTGTCATTTCTTATAATTTCGTAACCTGTCACAAAACATCCAAACCCTGCAGGGTTTAAAAGTTCAGGTCAGCAAAAAGATATTTTGTGACGTCGCTATTTTATGACCTTGTTTTTGCAAATACTTTGTAACATTTTAGGACTTTAATAACTATTTCGCCATCTCTACGCGAGAGCATATCACCGATCAACAGCTTCTTTCACATGACTCGTTACATAAGACCATGTTAGGTCCACACACCATGAAGTTCTATCCCTTTAATCCTCATTGTAAATCCTCTCATGTTAAAGTGGCAGACGGACGCATTGATCGAGACAGACACTCCGTGAGAGAGAGAGAGAGAGAGATAGAGAGAGAGAGAGAGAGAGAGAGAGAGATGAGTTCAGTACAGATGTGTAGAGGTGGTGGGATTCAGAGGATCTACCTGCGCAGCCAGAATGTATTCAATCAATCAATGTGATTTGATGGTTGATGGTTTTCATTGATTTAAGCGTGTTTGTGTTCTTGTGGAGAACGAGCCATGCGCAGTATGTCTCCATCAGTCTGTCCTCCTCCACCGAGGCTGCCATGTTAGCAACAAACGGACTGAACTAGCTTAAGGGAGGCTTGTCACATTCCTATTATCTGGGGGTTTAGATTGTCTTTCACACTTGGGAGATTACACGAGGCGAGTTTTTCACTTGGCTGAAGTGAATTAACGTCCAACACTTGGTGTCACTAAATCCTAAACTACTAAACTACTGCCTTTATAACAGAGATGTGGTCCTACATAGAATTTGAAACCACTTAGTCTCTGATGTTTGACTGTATTTGTGCAGATCGATTGATGATGTTATGTTCACTTCATGGTAATATAGGTGACTTGTTAGTGTCCTTGTGGGCCTTCAAAGGGGCTATATAGATTTAGGTTATTATTATTTATTATTAGTAGTAATGCTGTAAAAGGCAATGGAATAGTCCCACTGCACATTATGGTTAAAATAGTTTTAAAATTGTACATGTCCACTGTTGGACATTGAGCATATACATGTATAGCTGAATATTATGAATACTGTAAATACATTAGGCACTTTATGTATTGAACATATTGTACACACTAATAAAATATTAAATAAATGAATTTCTATCAAAATAATACAATACCATCAACTTCAATGATGAAAAGTATTTGAATTCACTTTGAGCCCCTTGTCAAATTGTACTCTATTGTTTATTGATTATTTTTTTGTGTCTTTGGAATTTACGAGTTTCTTTCAAAGCAAAACAAAATGCATTATTGTTATTTCAATGCTAATCGCTCCAGTATTCAGAGGCACTAAACTACTTAAACTAAGACTGCTTTATGTTTAGCAACTCTCAGGAGACTGCGTGAGGAATTAGAAAAGACTTTTCCTACAGCACCGAGCTCTGTAATCTGACATCTGTTCCAAAATGTCTGAGAAGAAGTCTTCATATAGAATGTCTGAGTCAGTGTTGCCCAGATGATTAACCCTCTTCCAAACTGTTCCCACCAAAACCTCCACAGTCTGGACCAAACCCGTGACAAATTAAATGAGTGCTGGAACTCAAGTTATTCTAAAGTTTCTAATCTAATTACAGTTGAATCATGTGATGAGCAGATTAGAGCTCAGTCCATAGAAGTGGAGGTTAATCTCCAATGTAGGAACATTTTTTTGTTGTTTTTGTGGGTGATGATTGATTCACTCTTTCTCTTCATCAGATTGTCACATAGGCAGAGCCCGACCAGACCACACTAACATTAATCCCACCAGAGTAAAAGGCCCTGACCTTGAGCCTGAGTTAGAGGTCAATAAGCATCAGTATGACCCCCACTGATCAAATTTAAATTTTACATATAGTGTTCCTGTCTTTCATGTAGAATGGTGTGCAGCCTAATACACCAGTAAAAGCATACATAGAACATTCTGAAGTACATCCGATACACATTTATGACACATGGATCTGTAGTATTCATGTGGTTTGGGCCAAATGACTGAAAAGTGTAGAAAGTTAACGGTATAGTTCCATTTTCTTCTTCATCATTCATGATTCCAGCAGCTTTAAGCAAGTACAAATTATTTGGAAATAAAGACTTAGAAATGAAGTTGTTTAAAAAGTTGCATTAAAAAAAAGCTCTCAAAGCAGTTTCACATGGAGCAGAAAAAAACAAAAAAGTGAGACAATTTTGTTTATAACAAAAACGTATCCGTTTAAAAAAAAAAAAAAGTTTCCATGACCTTTTAAGATTCATGAAGAGTCCATTTCAAGACATATATATACTTATCAAGACTAATATACAAACTCTACCGTTTATTTACCTCAATGTCTGGAAGGTCTTTACTCAACATGACGATGCTTGGGTCGGATACGAGTGGAACTCTCTCGGATGATCTTCAGGGGGAGTAGATGTCCGAAGCACTGTCCGGGACGTCTCCGCTCCCAAGTGGAAGTACGTGATGAGATGCACCAAACCTAATAGCGTCTCTTTGTGGCTCGGACCTGACGATGGGTTCGAGCAGCGGACACGGATATTATCTCAGTCCAGGAGGGTTAAAGTTCAAACATAGTAGTTGAGCACGCGGCAGGTTTATGCAGGAGTACTGGACAAATCCAACAGGGAGGAGTTGAAGGTCCAAACTCCACCTCTGGTCAGAGGACTGGATCCTGGATGGCTATTTTGTTCTTACATGAGAACGGTTTAACCCTCTCCTGTCCGTCACAAGGCCACACAGGCGCTCAGTGAGAGCAGCTAACGGACAAGTTGCACGGGGGGGGGGGGGGGTGTTGACAAACCAGCTAAACAGCGTGGTCAGCACCTTGTCATGTTTACTCTGTCGCCCCTCACTCCAGGCAAATGTTTAGCAGAGAAAAACAACAGAGTGCCTTCGGTAATGACCTTTCTGTTTACAGTGTGAATTTGACACCATCGACACTTCAAAAACAAAACAAAAATACTCTTTATTCTCTGATGGGCAGTTGAAAGTGTCAGACTTCATTGAGATAGAGCATCGAGGCGGCGGCGGCGAGTACGGCAGCGGCGGTAGCTATGGCAACACCTGGGCGACACAAAGGAGAAGAGTGACGACGTCAGTTGTGGCAAACTGCTACAGATGACTGAAGAACTGAAGGAGGCAGAGATGACCCAAAGTATTCACTTTAATGACAACTAGTGGTGAAGTTGCATATTGCAGCTGAATGAAGCATGTCGAGGGGGGGCGTCAAACTCGTTTTAGCTTTTGTCTGGAGGTAAACATTGGTAAGAAAGGAAGTAAACAAAGTGCAAAGTGTTTTACCGGTGAAGTTGTTTCTCTTGGGTTCCAGCACTTTAGCAGTTTCCACGCTGGCCTCTGGAACTACATGAAATAGTATAACTGAAGTTAGACCGACATAGCTTTCACACAAGACACTCATCTACTCCCAGTGGCCACTTTATTAGGTACACCTGAAACGTGTAACTGGACTGTTCTGCGGACAAGTTTATTTGTACGATGATATTCATGCAGGGGGTTGCTCAAGCGAGCATGTTCAGAGATGTTTTTAGTATTACATGTATATTGCATCATAGTACATGTATCATTTTGCATACCTTTATATGTAAATAAAGAAAAACACCTTGACATGATGTGATCATGCAAAGCTATTGTGATGACTTCACATGAGAAACTTTGCAATGGCGGACTTCATGTCAGAGCTGCTGATTTGAATTGCAATAGAGTGAGGTGTACCTAATAAAGTGACCCGGGGCTGTATTTACAACAGACCTTTAATGGTATAGTATGCAGGGTTTTTTTTCCCTATATAAACACTCACTTTAGAATTCCTACTTACTATAAATCAACAAGTATCTACAACTAGTAAACAACATGGTGGTAATGTTTATGAACGATATTTTCCTTCCTAACCTGCTTCAGTGTTGCTCTCTCTCAGTTCAGCGGTCATCTCCTGCCTGGTGTCCAGTTCCTCCTCGGCGGCGTCGATGTCCAGCATCTCCTTCAGCCGCTCGCTCACCTCGCTCAGGGCCTCGTCACTGAACTGGTAGTCACTCACACACACTGTCCCAGCTGCTTTCAGGGGACAGAAGACTCGGCGAGGGAGGCAGAACTGTGCTGAAAGAGGGACACGATGAACGAGTGAGTTGGAATCTCATGATGAGATGGAATCAGAAATGATTGCGTTGGTTTTACGTTACTTGGAAAAGTCACTGAAACTAGATTCAAGGTGTGTAAAACCTTGGTCACATTTTTATAGCAGTTAGTCAATAAGTGACTTGACTTAAGGTGTTGGTCAGACAGGAATTTCTGCTAGAATGTGGTAACACAGTAAAACATGTTCGTTTCTGGCTTCGCCTTGAGCTTCATTCGGTTGAAGCGGGAGCAGATAACGGCGATAATGTGACTGAGTCTCGTCAACATGTGGCAGAACGTCAGACGATACTTTACAGCATCGTGTGGAATCAATAACAAGACGAGCTGAGGCTGTTTTTAAAGCGAAGGTTGTGTCAATGTTTGCACTTTGCAAATACTGAAATCCACTTTGCAAATATGTGGTCGTGTCTGACCGACGCTCACGAGTCATTGTCATGACTCTGTCATGTCATAAACACCACAACATGCGTCCGTTTAATGTTTGATACCTTTACTGGCCATTAGCGGCTGGTTTTTAAATCAAAGCAGTGGTAGATGACCGCCTGTGTTCTATAGTCAGCATGATCTGATTCAAAAATATTCATCTGTAACATTTTAAAACATTTCTATTGTTATGTATAATACACCTGTAGCAGTTTGGCAAGGTCATGGGCAAACATTTCAATTCCACTAAATCCTCCTTCTCATTTTCAGCTTGCCATATCTGATTATTTTTGTTTACTTACAATCAGAACCTCGTTTTAACAAGAATGTCTAGTAAGAATGTGATACGTTGCATGGATTTAACTTGTGTGTGTGTGTGTGTGTGTGTGTGTACCAGTCTGTTGTGTATCCTTGCTCCTGCTGCTCTCCTCTGACATCAGCAGCTCCTCCACGTGCATTTGAACCCTTGTGGCCACAGTTGAAACTACATCTCTCTTCAGCAGCTGTTCACAAAAACATGAATGAGGTGTTGTCATTAACATTAATCATTAATCTCTTCCATCTACATTAAACACTGTGCGATATATTGACACTTTACCTTCTCAGCCAGCTTGGTCTTTGGTTTGTTGCTGTGGAGATACGCTCTGCCGTGGATTGTTCCTCTGACAGACACGCTGCCTCCACATGGCTGGATCACATCTGTTTGCCTCTGTTCACCCTGAACAACCAGAGTAAGTCAGTGTCCTCTTTTACTATCCTCATCCCCAACACTTATTAATTGCAGATGATATCACCGATTTGACCAACAGGAAGCAGAAGCTCTTGATCGATGCGACTGACGTACAGAAGAGTTCAATCAAACATCATCAGAGGACTTGCGTATGTGTGAGTCTCGCATGATAAAATCAAAAACAGTGTGACAGTAGAGGTGTAGCATGTTACCGGTGTGATGAGCAGCTGAGCCGTGCACATGTGTCTCACGTTCCTCTTCTGCAGAGGAATGTCAGACAGAGTGAGAGTGATCATTTATTTTAGGGTCGTATCTACAGGTTGTTCTTCTTCCAATCTCCAACATCCGTCTATAAACACGACAAATGCTTGTAAGATTCTTTCCACCTGTCCTGCAGTGAGCTCTGTGTCCTCCGGGAGCTTTTTCCCATCGAACAGACAAACTCCTCTCTCAATCTGGTTCGCCCACGACTTCAGTCCCTCCTGCAACACAGACAGACCTCAGAACAGTTCCCTTAAAAAAAAAACAGTTTTATGATGTCAGTATGCACAAATACGTTTGTTTTACCTTCATACATGAATCCAAGTTTTCCGTCATGCCCCCTTTGTTTGGTAGAGGGACCAACATGTCGATGTTGAGACAACATGACACCATGGACCAGGAGGAACACACACCTGACTGGTACTTCCAGTCTGCAGGCTTGGCCACACTCTGGAACAGTCATCATCATCATCATCATCATCACTACAACTAAGTATACTTTTCATTGAATCAATTGAAGCGACAAAAGTGTGATTCAGAAATTCCCATAATAATCTTTAATCAAAGTCAAGTAATTTATCCCCCAGTCAAACTCCAACCAAGCATTTCAGAAATCTCAGCACCTTCATAATAGACAGGAAGTTGATCTTTGGAGTGTTTAAAATGGTTATTCATTAACTAAAACCATCTCTACTTTCCCTTTGACTGTTTTTAGAGAAAAATGAAAAAGCGTTATCTGACCTTAGGATCTTTGACGTCAAAGGTTCTGCAGACTGTCCTGTTGAGTGGAGTTAAAGAACAGTGACGTAATCACAGTATCTGGTGGTGATGTGATGGGATGAGTAGAGGGTGCTACTTAAGGATACTTTCTGGTTTTGGGGTTGATGTGAAGTGTGACACAATCTGTGACATCATCGTCCGTGGGGGTCCACAGATGCTCCGATGAGATCAGGTTCTCCACAGCAAAAAGCAGCTACACACATGCATACACGGTTAAACACACACATAGAATACATTTGGTACAACATAGATAGCTTGTATAATTCAGTTAGCAAAGCGTGCGTGACAGACATTCATGTTTACTACCCCCTACTGGAGGAAAAAGAAAAATGCACCTGAAAAAAATTAATTCTAATTCACGCAAATGTCTTTTGAATTTCTATTTAAATTCTACAGGCAATGGTTGTGTTGTTGTTTTTTATCAAGTCAATTCAAATAAAAATCTAGCTTGCAACTTACTCAGCCTAAGTGCAAATTCTATGATTTAGAAATTCAATCAAATAAAACACTCTTTCCTACTGGCTTCAGTTACAGATGATTGATTTTACTATCTAAATAAATGTCAGTAACCACTTCCTGGTCAGCTTCATGTGTTGGACAACCTTTGCTTAAGTGTCTAACCTGTCGCAGTGTGGCTATTGTGTCTTTGCCGTCAGCCTCAGAGATGATGAAGACTCCAAGGACAGACAGACCTCCAGGCAACATCCTGGAAACCTGAAAGGTCAAATCAGAGGCAAATGCAGTTTATGGGTGAAATATGTGGTTTAAGGATCTGGTGAATATAACTCGATACATTTGATTCACTAATGAGTTACACACAATTATTTACATATGTACGTCACCTGTCGGGCATGCTCAGTGACCCACTCCTTGTCCAGAGAGTTTCCTCCGGTCACTGCAGCAGACTCCTCCTTTTGGGGTGTGCGGGTCGCCCTGACGACAAAATCCCTTTGTGCTGAACTCTGAAAAGTTGAATCATCGTCATCAGTCACAGTAAACAGTTACTGAAATACTGTTTTGTCAGGGCCTCCAATGGAAATAAGTTAATGAGGCAGGTAACTGAGAATTGGAATCAATATGACTTAAAGGTGCAGTGTGGGAGATTTCGGGTCACTTCTAAAAATATTACAAAACAATTACATACTGACATTTTCACAAATTTCTAATCACCCAAGTGTATTTTTTCTTCAATTACCCTAAAGTGGACGTACTAAATATCTTTTTAGTTTTAATGACAACAGAAGTCGACCATAGGTTCTCCTGCATATTCAGAAGGGTGAGGTGATGGATACAGCAAGCAACTTCACCTCTTGAGGTCACCAAATCTTGCACACTGCACCTTTAAGAGTAAAAATGAGAATCTATCTACTAAACAAATGAAAGTGCATCTGTCTGTAGAAGATCTAGATTAGAGCCTTGTTAATAATCCCAGTGAAACACACTTAGCCAGACGTTGATTCCCTTGATGTGATCCTCTTGTTATTATCTTATACTAGTCTGTCTAACGAGTGCTATGATGTTGCAACTCTTCATCACATCACAGTCTTATGTAGTGGAAGTGTAGTCATACCTGTCCAATGAGCAGACCTGTAAGTGGAGCAGTCTGTGGTCCACACATTTCAGACAAATACTTCTCCACAGCTTCTTCTACAATACAACTACGACCCATTGTGTCTGAGAGGGACAAGAAACATTTTCATGGATCACACAACAGAAACAACAAACAACAACATGCTAGCTAACATATAGCTGGACTCTACAGCCGACTGTCCAGCTGACGTCTCTATAAAACACTCAGCGATAGTTTAATAAGAAAAAAACTTTGATATATTAACTACAGTTTAAAATAAAACGGCGTCTGTGTTCATTCACAAAATACCTGTTTGAGGTTAAATGAAAGAAGGAGCTGGAGGAAACTTTGACAGCTGACAGTGGTTCGTCAGCAGAAGGAGGAAAACACAATTGCCCGTCATACTCTGCGCTTTGATTTACTTCCGGCGCACGTCTGTGACGTAGTAAGTGTTTGATAAGCAACTTTTGAGTTTACAGTCAAAAAGTGCACTTCAACGTCAGTATATTATCGAATTTAGAATCAGAATTTAGGATCAAATAATACCGTGAGAAGACTTGATTACTAATAAATTTTCAAATGTCAAAATTAAATACTAATTTAAATATCACTCAACCGGAGGGCACATTTTCGGTTCCTTTTATTTTGAA